>CABEEJ010001470.1:38141-58840 GCA_901482245.1 Timema douglasi
GGGGGGGGCATTCCAAGTAGAATCAACAAATGTAGAGGCACTTTTCAACCTTACATTTTTTAATTTGGCATACTGAAAGAAACACCTGAGATATGTGACTATGAAAAATTTCAGGTCAATATCTTTTTTATTTGTTAAGTTATAGGGGTACAAAATTTGCAGTTTCGACCAATTTTTTTCACCATCTTGTTAACTTTAACAACTATAGCACCTATAAAGGTGATTCAAGTGATTTTGGAAAGGTCTAGAATAGCTCTTTCATGTGAGATTTTAATTGGATGTATTAAAAAAGGATATAAGAAAATCTTTATCAATATTTTGGCGGTCATTTTCTCAAAACCGTTTTTTTTTCCTTCAAAAAGAATATATGTTGTATATATACTATTGCTTAATAACTATTAAACATTTGAAGATGGGATACAAATGGTTTCAGGAATTATGTTGGATTAAAAAAAAAAGGGTTCCACTTATTTTTCCACTGTGATACATGATTCTCAATGCCACGTCAAAAGTCTCTTCCCAGGGCCACGTCAGATTTCTCACTCCTTTGTTTAGTTCACGTCATACCTCTTACGTTCCCAAGGCCCCACCATACACGTTATAGGCTTCAAATCCCTTAAATGCAATCCAGGCTTTAAACACCTTAAATGTTCTCCAGGTTTGAAACCCCTAGAATGTTATTTTCACACAAGGTGTGACATCCCTTTAATATCTTCTTTTTCGCTGACTAACCAACAACCTACTGAAGTGTTGACAAGCTACTCACTCTCCTCAACCCTCATTCCATGCAGCATAAAGGATGGTATTGTATTTAGAATCTATATCCCTAATCAGCTGAACATAACAAATAACTGTTGATAACACAAAGACAATGAGTCACTGGTTCCCAATGTTAAGCTTAAACTCCCCCTCCACTTTTCCACTTAGGTGAGTAGCAAATAGTATGTGATTGCTTGGCATTGGAATTCCACCCCTTCCCTCTAATATAATGGAAAGGACAAGGCTATTTTTAACTCAACACACATATAATCCCCACCTACCCACTTGGCTAACAGATCTACAGCCACCAATTCTTAAAAGAGATTTACAACACTTATTACTATTCAATCTTACTAGGAACTAGCTATTCGAAGTTTTAAATAGAATATTCATAAATCCCTTGCTGTTAGATGTTTAATTTTTTATAAAGTAATTTTTGTCAGTCTTAAGTACAAAACATATTTTTTGCGTTAAAAAGTGACACAGAAAAATGAGTAAATTTTCTAGTGTGTGTTGTAATCTATTGAGTAGCAAAGGATATGGTAATGTAAGAAAGACTCTTAGATCTGTTACACCATGGATGAGAGAACTCTTCCCAGAGTTATATGAAAACGCTAAAATTTGTGATAAGTGCCGAAGTTACTTGGTGAGATGTGTAATAAGCAACAGTCTGAAGCTGAATACATTCAGTTCGAAGACAATACCAATTTTTCAAAAGACAGTTGTGGTGTTCTAGCATTTACTAAACATGCAGCTATCAATCATTGAATGATAGTTTAGTTATTTTGGGCGATACGCCAATCAAGAAGAAACAACTTTTGGAAACTAATTGTCAAGAGAGCTTGTGAAAGAAAAAGGTGTTATGTCACCACCTAATCCAGAACCAGGAAAAAGTTTAGACAGAGAAAATGTGAACATTATTGAACAATTTTATTGTGATGATGCTGTTAGCAGAATTATGCCTGGGAGAAAAGACTTCGTTTCAATGAAATTAGATGGGAACAGGTGTCATGTTCAAAAAAAAGACTTATACTATGTACTCTTATTAAAGAGGCTTACATGTTGTTCACAGATAATCATCCAGAAATTACTGTGGGATTCTCAAAATTTGCTGATCTACGACCTAAGAACTGTATATTCCCAGTATCAAGTGGTACACCCAATGTGTGTGTATGTACTCATCACCAGAATGTGAATCTTATGATCAGTGGCTGCAGGATCAAGGAACTGACTGCAGAAGAAGATAATATGCCAATTTATGATTACAAAGATTGGTTATCCAGAGTAATTTGTAATCCGCCTTTACCAAAGTGCTACTTTGGAAACTGTGAATATTGTGCAAGGTATAATGAATTATACAAAAAGTTTGAAAATATCTATGACAGTAACTTTGATGACATGATAACATACAAGCAAGTGGGTCACAGTGGACTGTTCAAACTTGGAAACCGTTTCAAAACCGGTGGATGAATTCTTGGATTCCCTATTTTAAAAACTTAAAAGTCTTCTTAGTAATTCTTTCATTGCTAAAGAGCAAGCTAATTTCTTTTCTGAGAAGAAAAAATCCCTGCAAAAGGTTGAGTATTTAGTGGTATGTGACTTTTCAGAAAATTACTCATTTGCTCTTCAGGACTCAGTACAATGGTTCCATTGGAACAACGCACAATCCACAATTCATCCATTTGTTATTTATTATTTTAAATCATCAGAATAACCACACACTGTTAAGCATGCAAATTTTGTGATAATCTCAGAGTGCCTTTAGCATGATAGAACAGCAGTTTATACATTTCAGAGAAAGCTAATCAAATTCTTTAACACTACTTTTTCACCACCGAAAAAAATCACATATATTTAAGATGGGACAACATCACAGCATGAAAATCGCAAGAACTTTACAAATTTGAGTTTACATCACCAAGACTTTGGATGCAAAGCAGAATGGCACTTCTTTGCCGCATCACAATATGCTCAAAATGCTTGTGATGGTGTAGGGGGAACTGTAAAGTATCTTTTTGCTAGAGCCAGTTTACAGAAGCCCTATGCAGAGCAAATGACACCAAGACAGTTTTATGAATGGGCAAGTCACAATATAGAAGGAATGACATTCATGTTTGTGGCAATAGAAGAATATGAAAATATACTGATATTTTTGCAGGAGAGATTTGCAAACTCTAGATACATTCCTGGAACACAGAAGCTTCACTGTTTCATTCCATTTCAATCAGGGAAACTGATAACAAAGGTTTATTCTTCAGCAGAGGAGTCAAAACTTGAAGGTATCACGCAAGTCAAAGAACAGCTAGAAATGGATGAAATACATAGATTTATTTTACTTGCGCATATAATGGACACTCGTGGTTGGGATGTTTTATCTCTGTAAATGAAAACACCGATGAACTCAAAATCAGTTTTCTACATCCACATCAATCATTTGTTTACCCACAAGTTCCTGACAGTTTAATAGTGCATGTGTCATCACGTCTTACAAAAGTTGACCCCCCTGACCGCAATTGGTAGAACATATGCTTTGACAAAACAGGAAGTTTCAGCTGTTCACAGTCAACTGAATACATATATGCCTATATGTTAAAAGTGTAAAAATGTAAGGTATGTTTATTAATTTTAGTACTGGTAATATATATGTAGATTTAATCAATATTACATTTAAATAACATTTTAGCTTTCGTGGCAATTAACTTCAAGGAACAATGGAGCAAACTTGTGTGACATTAAGACATTAATGGAAATGGAAATTCCTATTTTACTGAATCTAGCATAACTCCTGAACCCATTTGGATCCCATCTTCAAATGTTGCATAGTTAATAAGTAATAGTATACATACAACATATATTTTTTTTGAAAATAAAAATAAAAAATCTTTGAGAAAATGGTCGACAAAATGTTTATCATATTTTTTTCTTTTCGTGGTATAGTCATGTAATATCTCATATGAAAGAGCTAGTCAAAACTTTTCCAAACACACTTGAATCACTTCTGTAGGTGCCCAGGTTACTGAAATATTCAATGTTAAAGTTAACAAGATGGTGACAAAATTGGTTGAAATCACAAATTTTGCACCTCTATAACTTCATAAATAAAAAAGATATAGATATGAAATTTTACACATGCATATATCTCAAGCGGTTCTTTCAATCTGCCAGAATAAAAAAAAGGTGAGGTTGAAGACCTTGTTGATTTGACATGGAATGACCCAGGAATGAGTATGGTAGGTCAGAGGAAGTGAATCAACATCAATACATATGGGGAAAAAGAGGTTTACATATATTAGGCACAGCTGAGGGTATAACCTGGTTCTCCGCAACATCCAGGTGACTTACAACCATTACTACACTAATAAAAGAGAGTCCATTCATTATAGGAGTGGTGATAACTGACAGCTACCAAAAGATGTAAAAGTGGTTAAAAGTAATACAAATTAAACACAAATTGTTTGTTGTGAAACTTTTGACTGTCAAAAGTGACAAATCAATAAATGGTTTTTCAGATCATGTTTGAAGAATGAATACATGATAGTAGGTCTGGTAACTTTTCCTAGCTGTCAGTTACCACCACATAATGTAGATGGGGTTTACATTGTAAGTTAGCTGTAGATTGGAAAGGGACCTACATTTTACTTTAATAGAAAGCACTTCTTACCATGATGCAGGTGGCGAGAGAAAGGCCACCTAAAAGGCCATGGCAAAGTGTGAAAAGCGGTTTCAAGCATCCCTGGGCAAATATGGCTACTTCTAGGGATGTGGTTGGAGAGTTCCAGTTATTCCCATCACTTCCCTGGTCTGCGTCTGAATCCAGGGAATTCAAGGCTTTGGCTCTTGGCACCTTTACGAAACCATAGTTCTTTTGCAGGTATACTTCCCCACTAACTAAGTGATAAGATTTTGGAGAAGATCCATCCAACATTAAATTTTCATCTGCAAATAACAAATTTAGTTATATCCAAATTACAATATTATTTAATAATGAGCAAATATATACATCCTTTATAAAAAATCAAGAACTTTCTTGAAGGATACTAAAATAACTTTGTATGAACTTTTTTTCTGTAAACTACACCCTTAAGTTAACTTTATAACAGTGGTGTCACTGTCAGGTTAGAAAGCAATGAGGAGTAAGTATTCAGGGCTTAAACACAACTTTGAGGGTGTTCAGGAGATTGTCTGAGTATGAGAAATCCAGAGTTTACTATACTCAGGAGATACCAAGTGTGATAAATGCCCAAATTTAAAAAAAATCTGTGCAATAGGCCTTTGACCAGGGAGGCTAGGGTTCAAATTCAACCAGATACACTTAAGATAGCTTCCTCAAAATTTGGAAAATGCTGGTTCAGTGTCTTAGATTTCAAGCTGTTGTTTTTAAAAACGTATTATTAAGTTCAATATCAAGGTTATCAACAGCTTATTCTTAGAGGTAAGGATCGAGTAGGAAAATGAGATGAAATGGAGATGATTTTTTTAGTTACGGATGTAGCCAGATCAAGTATTATGTTTGTAAATTGAAAAAAGATAGCTCAGTAGAACATTGTCTTGGTAAGCCAAGTGTCCCAGGTCCGATCTCCATGTTCAGGTGTTATTTTTCTTATAAATTAGATAAAATACATCTTCATTATTGTCGAGGGAATGAGACAGCCACAATGTACCTGGAAGAGATGTGACACTTTACCTTACTGTCACTGGCATTCCAGTCTAATGTGAGCTTGAGCTGTTCCTGTTTACTCAGCTGAGATGGTTTAAATTGTTTTTAGCCAATAAGCCTACTTGAACCAAACAATTAAAAAATTGCCTTTATTTGGTGATGAAATCTTGGGTTCATCTACAATATCATCTTGCAATTCGTTGAGAACAGTTGTAATGGTTGTCTCTGGAATCTGTTCTTTCGTTTTAAAGTCGCTCCTGGACTTTTTCCTGCGTTTCTTCTTTCGAGGAGAATGTGATGGGATTTCTGTTCCATCTCCAGCAGAATGAGTTATTATAGGTGAGTGTAGTGGTATCTCAGTGATGTCTTCATGAGGACTCCCCAAATTCACTGTATTGTAATCATCTGGCGCAAAACCAATCTCATTCTCAGCTCCCTCCATTGCCAGATATATTACTGAAACTAAACATTCAAGTTTGCATTATTTTTGAGATGGGCCTTTATTCAACATGCATTTTTTAAATAAACATTGAAATTATACTAACACAATCTTGGTGGCTTAGTTTAAAACAACTTATCTGATAATAATCTGCATGGAGGCTACAGCATCAACCACATTTGGTTTGGTTTGTCAATGAATGGGGATGTAATTTTAAAATAAAAAAATACCACCTTTAGTTCTGCCCAAGCTGCTATAACTCTAAGTACTGTAAAGTTAAATTTAAGTTAAGCCTGGGTCCAAAGTTTAAAGTACATCTATAACAGGGCAGGTTTTATTACATTTATTTTATTTTAGTTAATTGTTTCACAGCGTAAAATTTTGCACAGCCAAAACTTAGGAAACACTGGACTGATCTGCAAGTAAAACCAAGTACAGAGGGTGCAAACATGAGATCATTAGACTTATAAACAGGCACGGAAGGAAGGCGTGGTTGTAAGTATAAGAAGGATCACAATGTTTCTGGATACTCTCAAAATCTTAGTATCTGGGAGCTCCCAAGCCCACTGCCATTCCAACTGTGGTGTGCTTTAAGAATTACTTCAGAATATCAATTCTGTTTCTGTATGGAAATAATTATTCACAGACAGAAACATTACATCTTGGACACAACTTTTGTTGATGGAGGGTCCGTGCAAGCTGTGACAAAATAATGGAAGAGGAAGGTCAGATATAAATGGTCTAAACAGATAAAACACAAATATTGTGAAATTATTACATACATTTTTTTATGGACTCACAAACATGACTTGGCATACTAGCAAGCTTCTCTTATTGCCACGTTGTAAAACCTCAGTTCAACAAGAGCTGTATTGTCATAAGTATTTGAACAAGATGTGTAGCGTAATCTGTGCTAATATTAAACAAACTAATATTGAGTCGGCACAATATGACAATTAAGCAATTAGGTTGAAGGATGGAAGGATGGAAGGATGTTAACTTCATCATCATTTATTAGAGAGCTTTAAGCTGAATTTGATGTCTACAATGCAGTAAAAATAAAATCAATATCAAGTATATTAGTGGTGAAATGGAATCGAAATCTATGTATGTGTGTGTAACTAAACATAACAAGCATGTCTAATTACATGATATGTACACGCAAAGAAAGTTTGTGCAAGTAATACAGCTCAAGCAGAATAGCAGCAAGAGTTAGAACGACTTTCATTACAGGTTTGTTGTTTTTATTGTGGCGAGTTATTACTACAAATTCAGAATTTAAATTGTATTTTTATTCGGCAGTTTAGCACAATGGAAATTATAGTGCATATGTGGAATCCCAAAGAGCCATACCCTACTTAATAGATATCTTATTTCAAACCAAATTGACTTTATGTATTTAAAAAATATTTGAACCAATTTAAAATAATGTCTAGAATGATTTTTAAGCAAAAAATTAGGTTTACAAAAAACCATAATGTACACCCCATCTACCATGAAAGGTTACTCTTACCTCGATGAATTACATGATGACCCTATTGTTTAGGCTATACCATAGTGGAATAATACAGTTGATAACTTACAGGGTAAATTAAGGGTACATAGTTGAAAAAAGATTTGTTCACTCCCATATTGCCATTTATAAGTTTGTTAACCCTTTTAATGCCACGAGCCGATCTGATCTGCTCCGCCTATTAACGCTAAAAGTGTCATGATCCGATCTGATTGGCTCCGGCTACTACCATTAAAAATACCAGAGCTCATGAGATTGGCTCTTTATATTTATGCTAGTTCTAGCTTTACCTGATATATAGTGTAGTAGTGTCATATGTAACTAAATAGTTGTTATTGAAACTGATAATTTAGTACATTTACAATGTGAAGGTCACATACTCAATGTGCTAAGTGCAACACAAATTTACGTACGAGCTGCATGGAAAAACATAGGTGTGGCTCACATTCATACTGATGTAAATAGTTTTGTAAACAATGTTCAAATGTACAGGTTAATTTTTTTTAGTTTAGAAACTATGCTATTTAGATTTTATGTTATGTCATGTGAATAAAAAGAGTTCTTTACCAATGTGAGTAAATAGGCATAATACCTTTACAAATTTATATAATATGTAAACAAAATTAAATTATTCATTATGTGTAGGCCTAAATATTTATTCATGAGGTAAGCAATATAATAAATCTTGCTGTAAGGTAAGCAATAACAGCCCAAAAATATAATGTCCAATATCAAATAAAAATTTCTGTAATTCCTATTTATAACCATATACATTCAAAACTTTATTTTCTTGTATAAAACTAGATGCACTAAAGCAAAATAATAGTTAAATGTATATATATTTTTTTAAATATGTTAATCAGTCTAAGTTTAAAAAACAAATTGAAACTAAATAAATTTCATTGATTTGTAATAATGTATTATTTAAAAAAAATACATACAGATTAAAATTATAGAAAAATCAAAATAATCGCTTCATAAATAAAGATTTGGCAAATTTTCTTGAAAACCCTTACAAAAATGAAGAAATAGCTGTGTCACTTTTCACACACAAAACCTAACAAGCCTCTGGTACTCTTCACACGTGAATTCTGGAACAGGCGTGGCACTAAAAGTGATAACTAATGTCAAAAATATCTTTACACAAACAGTTTGTAGTAGTCAACTTGGAAATATGTGTGTTATTTGACAGGTCAACTAAATATTAATTGTTAATACAAATAATATTAAAATAATTGATAATAGTAAGCTTTTGAATAAAATACATAATCGAGAATAAACAAATAAAAAATTGGCTTGGAGTTGTTTATGAAAATAAGCCTAATCATTTATAGCTAAAGCCAACTAGCAGAATAAAGCAGAACTGAAAATCTTATATTTCTTATGTAGATTATCCTAAATAATTTATAAAATAAAACTATATTTTTTTTTAGACAAGTCATGTTTCTTTCCTAAGGATTTAATAAACGACACAAACCAACTTTACCTAATATGTCAAGTATAAACGATTAGGTTGAGTTAATTTTTTTTAAAGAACCAAAACAAGATCTGGGTACTGTAGTATATTTAGGTTATAAAGAAATACTAAATTATTCATAACATCATCCAGGATGGAACTGGTGACCCATATATTATCAAGTATCATGGACTAATAAAACCTTAGCTTAAGACAACCCTATCAACATATAAGACGCTAAACAGTTTATAAACAAAACCTAGAGGGCAGAGTCATCTAGAAAGAGTTTGTAGAGGGATTTGAACCTCGGTTCTTAGTTAGAATGATGAATCAAGTTCATGGCTCAGGGCCGCGTACCAAACATATAGAAGCAAAGTGAGGTGGTTATCCTGAGCAAGGGAGAGGATAAGGATCCGCAACTCCTGAAATCGTAAAGACTGATTTGTCTCTTATATGTATGTGGAAAATTGGAAGAAAAGATCCTGTGCAATGAATTGCAAAATCATAAAGAGACTGTGGGATTGCATCAAACACAGTAGTGTTTCAGGAGGGGCAGATATACGGAGGACGCTATCTGCGAGGAGATGAGTCTAGTATATAGGGCTAGAGGTAAATAAATATGTAATGGGGATATTTGTGGACATTACGGGAGCGTTCAACAACTTGTGGTGGCCGGTGTTATTCGGGAGGCTGGGAGAAATCAGATATCCGGGGAGCCTCTACAGAGTCTTATGGAGTACTGTAGGGGAAGATACGCGAACCTGAGATGTCCAGGAAGGACGGTAAGCAAAAAACCTATCAAAGGATGTTCCCAAGGGTCGGTCTGTGGGCCGATCTTTTGGGACGTGTCACTTAAATCTGGTTTAGTGGAGATCGAGTCACTACCTGAAACGGCGAGGGTGGTCGCCTTTGTGGACGATATACTAATATTAGTTGAAGCAACATCTCGAAGAGAATTAGAAATCAAGAGTGATGCAGTTCTCTCTGGGTTGAACTCTTGGTGTGAAAGGGTAAAACTGAGTTTAGCTCTTGCAAAGACAACTTACATGCTATTCAGGGGGGTACTCAAGAGAAACCCGAGGGTTAAGATAGACAAACAGACGATAAAACAAAGCAAGGATACCAGGTACCTGGACGCGATGCTGGATTAGAGTTGCAACTTCATGATGCACATGGATAACACATGTGGAAAGGCTTTGAGTGCTATTAATAAGATCATCAGCGTAGGGCAGGGCAGATTTAAACTGCCTATGAGGCTGATCAGATTGTATCAACAGGCTATGTTGGTCTCCATTGTGGGTTATGGGGCCAGCGCGTGGGCTCACCAGCCCAGATAGGTAAGAATCAGAAGGAAAATCAGAAGTGTACTTTGAGGCTATCTGGAGTGTATAAGACGGTTGCTACAGACGCTTTGTGGGTAGACTTAGGTATCTGACCCTCTGACTTAGAAGTGAGGAGAGAGGCATTGTATTGGATAAGGAAGAGAGATATGGAGAAAGTGGCTACTTTCACGAGAGCAAGGATAACAACAGGACTTCAGGTCAGGAAATAACCTTAAGAGGAGTGGCAAGACAAGTGGAAGTGGAGCAAAACAGGTAGAAGAACGCATAAGATATTTCCAAGTGTCGCTGAAGAGTTGGGAATGGCGTACCTGCAGCCCTCTCCGGATTGAAACAGTTTGTGTATTGAGAAGTTGGAAGATAAAAGGAACTTACAGATACTGTTTCAAGTGAGCATGGTTTATCACATACTGTGTGACATGGACCAATGGAGTCCCCTGGATACAATCGCGGATGTGTCCAAATACGAAAGGGATAAGTACATAACTGTTTTGAAAAATAGATTGGACAACTTAAGGTTGGGTTGCATAGCTACTAATACACAGTAAAAATGACCTATTTGTGACCGAAATTCTAGATGAACGAATAATGATATATTTTTTATTTATTTTTATTATGACTGTATGGACACTTTTATAAATTAATATTGAATTATATAATTAATTTTTTTATGCATATATTTTTAAAATTAACTCAAAAAACACAATTTTGAAAATGGTTTGATTAAAAATAAATACCTTCTTAGGTTTTGTATGTAATTTACAAATATAATATTTTTAATCACATAAATCTATTCCCTCGGCTAGAAATCGGGCATTAGTACATAAAAGTAGGTTTATTACAAGATAGGGGTGGAAACCCCCCACCACACCTACTCAAGCCAAGAGAGAGGTGAAATTTCTCGGTAGAACGAGAGATTCAGTCAGCAGTAATCATATTGTTCACTTGACAGGATAACACTAATAGCCTTGAAATCTGTCCAGAGGACCAGTTAGAATATGTCAGTTGTATTCTTTTTTTCTGAGTCTTAAAAAAAAATCTTTTCAAGCTAGAAAATGAACTTACATCAATATTATTTCATAAACTAGAGCATTTACAATATACTCTCTTTCAATGGGATTTTAACATGATGAAAACAAGGATTATATCCGCACATGACTTACAAACTAGCTTTTAGCTATGACATACATAACAGTTTACTAAAGTTAGATTAACGACTCTACCTGGTATCGAAACCGGGACCCTTAGCATAGTAAGCACAATTGCTATCGACATAATTAAAGTGTTGGTTAAAATATAAAGAGAAATGTATTACGTTAATAATGATAAACCACTTTAAATACGTGTTAAAAAATAATATTACGATAAAAGCATAGTTGCGGCAAAATAATATTCAATACCAAAACTGGATTAAATTGGAATGTTGCATGAGTTGCCGCATCTTATGATGATTCTCGACACACAAAGTATTAAATTATTTACATTTATTTTGTATAGAAGATTGAATATTTTTCTAAAAACACAATTAATTTTATGCTTTTATAGTAATTCACTTTTTGGGGTCAGCGTAGCCTTTCAAATTGTTAGGAAACTATATGCTATCCGTCAAGTAGACCAGGGTTGGACTGGGCCCTCCAAAAGGGCGTGAAACTTGTATTTTTAGAAGACATAAAATATTTTGAACAGCCCAAATTTGTTTACCTATTTACTGTAAAATAACTATACGAGTCCTGGTAGAATTCAATAATATTCATTGATAACAAAAATACTAGTAGTTCCAGCAAGGACTTTCAAAACAATAATTTTTTATTTTTTTTCCTCGTGTGTCTCAAAGCATTGTTTAATATTGTGAATTGCATAGGATATGTTCAATAAATATAGTATAAATTCATGGTATAGGTGAATTTTATTTCACAAAAGTGAAAAAACATCAAGCATTTAAGGAACAAATTGTACAAGATATTATGCTATATCCTTGGCAAGAATCCTTGGACTATTTGGATACAGCCTGTCTCAACAACATCCGTCCTGAACAAACTGGGTTCGTCTCGGGGAAAAAGAAAGTGTAGACATCACACACCCCTCAACTAAACCTGACTTGTATCAGCGCTGAAAAGGGAATTTGGTCTTCTATTCTGCCGCACCTTAAGACAAGGGTACAGGACGGAGAGCAACAATTACATGACAGAAGACAGTGACGTTACAACCCATAAGGATGACACCTAATGGTACTGCATGACTAAGTCAATAGGTGTGACAAATACAAACTGGATTATCGGCTAGCAAAGTATAATGTGGTGGGGATCTCCAGGCAAACCGGAGCCTAGCTGAGGGAAGGAGTGCTATCTGGATTCCAGTAGTGTGAACTGCTGATGAACTGGAGGGCGCCTTGATACCAGGTAGTACAAGAGAACAATATCTTCAGATGGGAGAATCAACCCCTCACTCATAGGGTCCATCCCACTAGGAGACAAGGTGTGATGCTGGGCTGGAGCTGTCGGGCTTCTGGCCTGCCCACCGATCCATCGGATGGATGCTTTTAGTTCAGAAAATGGATCGGCGATAATAACTGAAAGACTCTGCAGTCAACTATAAGAACTTGTACTTAGGTTAAGTTAGTATTAAGTATTCTTGTAAATCTTAAGGTTAAGTTAGTTGTTAGTCCATAGGTGGTGGTATTGTAGATAGTAAGCGGAGTGAAATCTCCGGTAGGGCGCCTCCCCAGGTGGTGGATAGGGAGGATGCTCGCACCCACTGGGAGACTCGCCAATCTGGGGACTATTAGATCCAGAGTACTGTGGGACAGCCAGTTAGGCAGGGCGGCGAGGGCGTAATAAGCCCGAGTGGACCAACTAGTAGGGTAGGTATAAGAAAGAAGGCCAAAAAGTATATTTAGATTTAGGTGCTTATACCAAACTTATTATTGTATTTAAAAAATAAAATAGCTAAAATATGTAATGTCTATTGAAGATGTACATCTAGGTCCCGAGCTATATTCTAGGAATTGGGATGGATAGTGTAAATAAATAAATAAAATTATGCTACATGAATAATATTCCAAAGCTGCCATCAACATACGCTTCAAGAGCCATATTTATATTTTATTCCAGCACTTAATGCCAGTACAGGTTATTTGCTGCTATCTAACTTAACTATAGGAAGACACAACAGCCTGACACAAGACAATTTATTTACAACTTAGTGAAAAGGAACAAAATTATTTTCCTATTTCCATATGTTTAACCTTCACCTGGAATCAAATTCGAGATCCTTGGATCAATTGTTTGTCCCACTACCATTCCTAGACCTGTAGTTGACCCATAAAACCACTCAGTGACAAATATGGGATCTAAATTGATTAACACATTGATGTGGTATGCTGTGTAGTTGAGCAGAGTATTCTAACATATTTCAACAAGTCTGGAGTTGATTGATAGTTGAGGAGTCCAGATCACGAAAAAGCCATGGCCTTGTCATATATAAACTAAAACAGACTATGTCAACTTTTAAATGAGTGTGTCAAATTCTTGTGTTACAGATCATTTGACAGACAGCAATACTGGATGATTGTATGAACACATGGGCACTAATCAATGTGAGTTGACATTCTGAACCCAGGATTGACGTCAGCTTCAGATTCTTCACTCCTCTGCCATCCGTTAAGTGAGCCAGAGTTAGTTTGCGAGTCAACAATTTTATAAGAGTGACTGACAAGAAGTTTTACTTCCTGGGACAAGCATCCAGTGGCTTAAGACAAGGTAAAAACAATTGCATCACTTTTATTAAACTACAGATGATCTAAAAGAATATGTGATCTAAATGACCAAAAGGGAGGAATTTTTTGTAAAATGGTATAATTATTATAATTGTAATGGTATAGTTATTATAATTATTTAGCTAACACAGCATAACATATCTTAGCTGATTAACTAAGTTATGTTTAAGAACTATCATATATTTCTGAATGTCTTAAAATATCTTTTTTTTGTTTTGTTTAAATTGGCAATGATCTTGTAAGTATTTGACTTGGCTTGAATCTCAGCTTGGTGTATTAAAATATAGTTGGTGGCTCTAATAAGCTAACACACACTTTTACTTATTGAGGTTTATTTAAAAATATTATCATTTATAAATATTATCATGATCATAAAGGTCTCTCAATATCTATATTCCACTCTATAATTCTAACGAGTCATTTGACCTGCCTCCTGAAAAATCAGACTGCTTTAACTCTTCTAAATTTGATAAAGGGTTGTATCATTATGGGTATTTAACATTATTAAACCTACAAATACTATATCAAAAATATGAAATTTTGAAATTGTTACAACTATAGCAGAGTTAACATAATAATAAGATCCCTTTTGTGCTCATTTTGAATGTGTGTGTATGCATATATATAAAATTATAATTATTATGTTATTTTCCTGTTAATTTTATCCTATACCATTTACAAAAACATTGTAATCCAATTAAAATGTATTTTCAGTTATTGAATGATAATCAAAATGAAGCTCTAAAGTAAGCTAGAAAATATTTATCAACACTAAAACATAACTAGCTTTTAAAAACATATTCAATTAAATTTTGCTAATGCAAGTGTAAGTTAATAATATGACTCAAGTTTTAACTTGTTGCATTGCAATTAATGGGCCAAATTGAGCAGTCCAATTCTTAACTTTAATTGAGATTTCTAATTAAGTGACAATTTATTATTAAAGACTCTTGTGAGATTAATAAAGACTTTTAAACAAATCTAAAAATTAACAATTGAGAACAGTAAAATTGTTCAATATTAGTGTAATTAAAGGAAACTGTTGCATTTCAAAACAAAGAAGGTTCCGTCTATATAATATAATACGATATAAAAAAATATCTGTCGAAAAATAAAATAAATTCAAAATATGATAGTAGCCATATCTTAGCTCAAAGATATTGTTGCTTTTCTTCTTAGTTTACCATGAAAGGTAAGTGTTGTCTTGACTGATTACACTATGGCCCTATCTTATAAACTACAACGTAGTGGATAAACCTGTCAAGGTGATCATAAGGGTAAAAAAGTGTACATAGCAGGCATCTTCAGGAATTTATTTTTAAGGAAAGATGTTGATTCCCACATGACAGTGTCAAATAAGTTCGTGGGGCTGATGTAATTACTGAAACTAGTTGAACAATAAAATGTATTAGCAAACTCACCACTCGCAATGCAAAAAATGAGATTTTCAACATGCTTTTATTATCATGCCTTATTAGGTACATCTCCGACACCCCAGCTCAGTCGGTAGTGTGTTTGCCTACTGAACTAAGGGTCCCAGGTTCGATTCTTGGCATGGCCAAAAATATTGATGAAGATATGGGTTTACTCTTTCACATTGATAAATTAATGGCTGAGGATTGGATGTTGTCCTCGTCCTAGTCTTAAGATAGATTATAAGGCATATTAATCTAAGACAGGCCTAGCCAGTCGGTAGTGGAAAAATATATGACTTGAATAAAAAACTGATGCACATCACTGGCTGAACAGTAATGGATGTTAACTTTAATACATATATCTAATCTAATTTGTTTCCTAGTGTAAATGTTTCTCCAAACATTTACTGTTAAACAATTTTATGTTTGAATTTTAAAATAATTCTTTATTCAACAATATTTGACTTTCTCATTATTTAATCATATTGTCACTCATTTATATATTGCTTATTGTAATCTTTAGTTATAGAATTTAACTGCTTGTTGTGATCCAATAATTAATTCATTGTAAAGCAACAAAATAAAACACAACAGCTTATCTAATTAGTAATTACTAATGATTGATATGGTTTAATGTCATTCTGTAGATAATCAATTTTTGTGACAGAGGGTAATCACTAATCACATGATTTTTGGCTTGATAAAATTTCTGTATTTTGATATAAATAAATGTAATCAATACTTCTTCCACCACTCCTGTGTCACTCATGACACACTTGTAAAATAATGGCTTATAAGTTAACAATGAAAGATCATTAGCTATTTCTGCACTTTTTATATATATCTTGCATCAACTTTTTTATCAACGAATCTTATTACTTATCAGGTTATATTCATATATGGTAATTACTCGAATGAGGTAGGGATGAGGAAAGAAGCATTTTAAAGGTAATGTACATGCACTTATGTGGAAGAAGAGTAGTAATCTATTTAGAAAAACCCGCCTCGGTGGCGTAGTTGGCTAACGCGCTAGTCGTGTTGAGCTCGATCGCTGAGGACGGGGAGATCGAGGTTCGAATCTCGGTCGGGTGAACTGAGGGTGGTTTTTCATAAATGGTTTTCCACTCTCCCTCCACGCAAATGCGGGTTCACTTCCTCTAATTCAACCTTCCCAATTCCTAATCCATTAGCGTAATTAGTACTTAAAGCATATAACCCGAACAAGTAGTAAGACGCGGTGCTAAATATTATTATTTAGAAAAGAAAAAAACCTTCAGTAGAACCGACCAAGATTTGAAACTTATCTCCTCGTAGACCATAAACCAGTCTAATCCGAGAGTAACACTTTAGACCCCTCAGCCACTGAAGCGAGTCATCAATTTATTGAACATTTTCTTGTACAAAATCATCTTGAAAAGCTTTGACCTACAGTTAAAGAGTGATTCGATGATGTTGCTCTTATTGATATTTTCTTTATTCAGAATTGACTTCAAATTAATGGTTTAAGACATTTCCTGTCTAGTACATTCTACTGTATATTCTATATATTACCACATTTATATTTAATTTCAGTTATTTCCAGTCTAAAGGGGGTACGAGGGTATGGTCCAGCCCTCATAGGTAAAGCCTTCCCACCCCCAGTAGTTAGGTTAGGATTGTGTTGTGGCATAGTATATAGCACTTTGGGCACTGGCCAGGCTGTCATGGTCAATTCGCGCTTTGACTGGACATAATGTGAAACTAAATTTTCCCCGGTCAATATTTCACAATTTGGCTGGACCAACTGGCTAATGTACAAAGAGTCCAACCAATATGTGAAGTAGTTGGGTATTGGCCATGACACATATACTTCTTAGTATTGATAGTATACTAATATACCATGTGTATATATATATATATATATAAACATCCTAACCTAAATATAAAAATACTTTATATATATTAAGGTGAGGATCCTCAAATCCTTGAAGATATTCGATAAAAGACTTGTAATCCATTCTTTTAATTAAAAGTTGTTTCTTAGAGCTATAACACTTAGCGGTACCACTACCTGTATTGAAATTAGATTGTTTGCCCCATTCAGAAATTTTACTCAATATGGACAAATTATAGTGTGAATTAATAAATGAGTACGGTATTTTATTTTATCTCAATTACGTGCATGTCCCTGGTTTAATTTTTATACACACCTTCATTGAACAGAAACCTGGCTTTAGCGAAAAAATATCCTGAACCCTTGCAATTCTGTTTAAGGCAGGTTTCACTATATATGGTACACATAATATATACACACACACACATACACACATTGTATTTGTTTGAATGGCCTCCACCAACACCTGACCGATGATCCTTTCCATACCAAATCATCTTTTTACTATTTTTGAACCCCTCGAAGAAAAAAGTATTGTGATCATAAAAAAAAAATTAACTCAAGATTTTGATAAAAGTTCCATGACCCCCTGAAACAAAAAAATTGTTTTCTCAATGCCGTCTGTTTCTTTCTTTGTTTATATCTCGACCTAGAGCCGAAACCATTTTATCGATCAGACTAAAACTTGTTATCTAGAGTTGTGTACCCTCGAGGATGTTCAAGCAGTCCAATATGTCAGTTTCATAATATTATTTTTTTCACGTGTGATTTAAAATGTATATATTGAATTTAACAAACTCAAAAGTATATGTGACTTGGTGATCACTTGAAAGCAGCATTGTTAATATTCAGTCCTAAAGTGGAGATCATATCCAATTGCAGGACGTGGGCTGGATGTGAGGTTTTGAGAGGCACCATGAGTAACTGGAATTTTGAAAGTCACAATGGCATGGACAAGAACAATATGGCGTTAGAGAACGGGGAGAGGTTCACCAAACTTGATTCAGATCTGTGAGTATTGTTGGACAGACACACTCAACACATTAGAGGTTTAATCCACATGAAAAAAATGACACTCAGCTAATAAAACTTAATCAATAATTTTCTGAAAGTAGATTGCATTAGTGGCCACACAATCTAAGGCACCCTTCTTGCAATCGACAGGTATGTCAGTGACATGGGGATCAATCCACACAAACATGGATACATTTCCTTGTTCTACCTTTCACATCCCTACCGCATTAGTCACAGAGTTAGACTTTTACTTGACTCTGATCCAGGAGTATCGGGTAATTCACAATAATTGTACTTCTGATTATGTTTTCATTTCTTTGTTTATACTGAAAGTCCAACCAATAACGATTGTGAGAATGTTTACTGAGTATTTTAGTGAATTATATATGAACCAACACTTTTGTATTACATTATTATGGGTTCTATTCTCATCGCTCCAACTTTATTTGCTTATGTTTTTCAAATACATGTTTTTAAAATTACAATAAACAGTTAACTTGCTCACAACAATACCAAGTTTAAAATGTTTAGGATATTTTGTGTGTATTATTTATATTTGTTTTCAGAACTTTCATACCTTCATTAGCTGACAAAAAGCCAGAGGAAAAGTTTCTAAGCAAAAAGCCCATCCCATATTTCAAACTGGTAAGTATTAAACATTTCAATCTTTATTTCTAAAAGCTTTGGAAGGTTTGTTTGTGTCAATTATTAAAGTTATGCTTATTTTTGTGTTTCTATCATTTCACATAGTTTAATTTTGTTTAGCACAATATTCATTGGATATTCTCTTAAAAATTATGTATGCAAAAATGTTTGTCTTCAATTTAAACTAATAATATTTTGAAGTGGTGAAATGATTATATGATTAGCATATTATTTACTAACATTTTGAATTTTATTTTTATCACAGTGACTTAAACAAACTGTAGATAATAATATTTAGTGTATTCATCTAACTAAATGTGACTATTGTAAATGTACTTGGTAGTCTCAAGGTATAAGACCTCAGGCTTGGAATATACACTAGAACCTTGTTAATCCAAACTAAATGGGAATGAAGCTTGTTCAGATTAGCGGAAATTCAAATTAAGCGGGTGTATACATAGACATAATATTTTCATGAATTTTAAATTATAGTTTAATTAGTTTGATCAAATTTTTATTTATTTAACTGATTTATAACACATAATACATACTGCAATTATTTTTAGTAACAGGAAAACACACTGTTTTGACTACAAAATGTAAATATTAAGCATTTATTATCAGATATCATTGTTTCTTACCATTTTCTTTTAACTTGGAGCTTGTTAGCCAATAAAATATATTTCATTTGATTTAATTGTTTTACCCATTTTCCAAAAGGTGTGTTTGGAATATCCGGGATTTCAAACTCCCAGAGTTTTACTTCAGTGGTTCACCAACAGTACAGATATTATTACACTCCCAATTTATTCCACATTTTGTTAGGCCATCATATTATTAAGTTATCTCTTCTCCTAGTTGGGATGTGATTTTAAAAAGCTACAAATGTAACTTCTATTTTACATCAAATGAATTAGGCCTCGAGTTGGGCAACATCTTATACTCTATTTTTCCTTCTTATTTATCTTACTAAACTGTTGTAATGGTGGGATTCTTGCTCAATTTCCGGGATATTTAATAAATTAATCATTTTTAATAAAATATTGGGGGTGTGACCTGCCACCTTTTATGTACTTTAATTACATTAATAGTTTATATAAGCCTGTGCAAACTTTTTAAATTTTGAATCCAAATCCAAATCTTAGTAAAATTCAAATTCAATTCGAAATTTTGAATCTAAATAAATCCTCGATTTAAATACAATGGTTTTAGCTTAAAATTACTTACTTAGCAAATTAATATAATCAGACCGAAAAACAAATGTGTGGTAGAGTGAATAGATAAGATAGCTTGACAGTGAATATCCTGTATTTAAAAAAATAATATCTAGGCTAACCTTTTAATAGATAGAAATCAACCTTGACACTATAATTTAAAAAGTGGTATGATCTATATTTGATTTTTCAATTAAATAAGGGTCCCAGGTCCGATTGCCGGCATGGTTGAAAAATGTATCATTGGTGAAATGTAGGTTTCCCCTTTCACTGTTTTGAATTAACGGCTGAGGTTGGGTGTTGTGTCTGTTCCAGATCTAAGTTGTGTGCTAATATAACAATCAGTTCAGAAAGTGAACACCATATACCTAAAATGAATTAAATTAATTAATGAAAATGATTTTTCACCTTTTGAGAGTAATGCTTTAATGCAAATTCAATTTGAAACCATATCAAACTAGTTCCAAAATAAATTATTCAATTCAGATATGAACTTGTTTTTAGAATTAAAAATTTGATACAATTTTTTTCAAGCATTGGATTTGATTAGAACTCGATTCGATAAAATTAACTTTGCATAATATTTGATTTAAATTTGA
>CABEEJ010001470.1:60931-75374 GCA_901482245.1 Timema douglasi
GGGGGGTATATATAAAACCTGCAATGGTCTTGCAATATGCAATAGACCGGATTGCCAATGATTGTAAGTCGGGGTTTTAAACTCAACTAGGTGTATTATGTGTGGTTTTCCATGTGTGATTTTTTCACTATAGTTTATCCATTCCCTGCATGCATTGTTTCTAAACTATCTTCCTTTCTCTACTATTAAATTAAATCATTAACTATGTAATTAGCCGTAATAATTAAAACAAAACATAGTAAAAACTGTTTAAATTAAAAAATGACACTATTTACAGTAATTTTTGTTTTATTTTCAAGCTTAGTTGATTATGAAAATGGTACCCTAAAATGAAGATGTGGATCAAAGTTGGAAAATCAAAATATAAACATAATATTCAATGGCTAAAGCTACTTAAGTTGTGTTTGACTCTAATTGTTTCTTTTGAAGGGTAAACAGTACACAAGATGAAAAAAATTCTTACTTAATGAATGACTCGATAGCTTTTGGAGTTATATGCAGTTCTGTTGGGGCTGCACAGTTTGTATTGGGCACACTGACCATTCTCTCCCTGAATCGAGCTGCGCAAGGACAGGCAAGTGTTGATATGAGTGAATTTTAGGTTTGAAAAATTAAATAAAAGTTTGGTACTAAAAGTTAAAAAATTGAATTCCATCAACATTGATATGTCTTTGAATTTAGACTTAAAAGGTAAATATTCTGAAAATTGAAAAATGACACTTGGATACAGGAATCAAACCCAGGACCTTTGGCTTAGTATGCCAATGCTCCAACCACTGAGCTATCCAGGAATTGTCCCATGACCAGGATCATTCTTCACTCATATTTTAAGGCAGAGTCTATGATGGACGTGTGGAAATCGTCGGCTACAAATGTGTGATTTTATTAAGATCACGAGCTATCAGATAATGCAGCCACCTTCGACTCTATAGTTGGCTTATTGCTGCCACTTGTACAATTATTATAATTTAAAGGGATTGCTTATTTAAGAATCAAATAGCTGAAGCTATTATTTATGCTTTTTAGAGAGGAATTCTCCATCTAGATATTATATTCTGATTCCTGGATAACTCAGTGGTTAGAGCACTGGCGTACTAAACCAAAGGTCCCGGGTTTGATCCCCGTGTCCAGGTGTAATTTTTTAATTTTCAGAATATGATATCTAGATGGAGAATTCCTCACTAAAAAGCATAAATAATAGCTTCGGCTATTTTATTCTTAAAAGGTAAAGTTTAATGAAAGGAAAGATTCAAATGTCTGACATAACATTATATACTCATTTAAAAAAAACTTTAAACAAAAAATAGTTCAAGGACTAGTATGGAAATAGATAATTTAGAAATTGAAACAAATTAATTCAAATTAGCCATATTCCCTTCGATATTTGGCCAATTTAGATAATGTATGTGGTTACAAATAATTTATATAAGACTATAAATAAGGGATGGGGTGAAATGCCAGTTAAATTAATTTTATGAATATTGTTTGCTACAAAGATTATAAAAAATAACAAAGGAGTTGGTACTAATTGAGATCAAGATAAAATACATTCTGGATGAAATTAATGATTATGTAAAGTTTTATTCTATCAAATTTAGTTTGCACAAAGACTTGCAAATTAATACACTGTCTTCATTATTTAGGCTTTGATTACTGTAGTTCTATACAATTGTCTAAATATTTTCTCAAAACAATTATTAGATAAGTCGAGTGCGACGGCTGTTCCTTATGGCTGTACTGAAACAAGATATGGCCTGGTGTGATACAAACAGCACAGCCACCTTTGCCAGTCAGCTCACAGAGTAAGGCATATTTAGATCAGTCATTTATTTATACAAGTATTACTTTTTGATAACTAAGAAAAGTTAGATTTTAATACTGCTTGATAATCCAGTAAAACCCCTATTCTAACCCAAAACAATCTAGAGCCTTCTAGCACTAATCTTATTTGTTACAAATTAGATAGATTGTTCAACCATAATATTACCCATAAGCCAAGCCCTTTAATATACCCAAACCAGAATTAATTGTCATGGTACTTCATCCACAGGGTTATCCTGACTTGCCCGTGATGGGAGGTCAGGGTTTTAGTATCTGTCAAGTGTACTGAGGGTGTTTATTCTCTACAAAAATATTCAGCCTTCCTCTTCAATACTCCATTAGTGTAATTAAATGTGGATAGTAGTTAAATGTGAGTAGCCCGGACATGCCTTAATTTGAACATTTTATCTACTGTACTAATAATTATATGTTTTACTTTCCCAGAGATCTGGACAAGCTGCAAGAAGGCATAGGGGAGAAAATAGGTATCTTCATGTATTTGATGGTATCTTTCGTTTCTTCAGTTATCATGTCATTTATTTATGGCTGGAAATTGACTCTAGTGGTCCTAAGTTGTGCACCCATTATTATAGCAGCACAATCGGTTGTGGCAAAAGTAAGTACTTATTAGCTATTGTTCACTGTATTGTATGTGATAACGAAAAATTTATTTTCACTCATACTTTTTCCAGTGCATTTTTATCCAAATAAAAGGTTAATTGGCCAATTCTGTACATTCATATTGTAACGGATAGCTGTAGTGACCATTTTGCGAGCGCAGTGAGCGTACCCACCTCTGTAACTGGAATGTGGAAAGAGGGGGTGGGGGCAACAGGTGCAAATAGCCAGGTAGCGGAGTAGTCTTCCTGTGAGTGTGTTTGGGACTGGTCGTGTTAAACTAGAGTCATGCACACGGAAACCAAATATCTTATGTGTATATATTGATGTATAATAAATAGTTGTACCAATGTTTGTACTCTCAAGTGTAAATGCATATATATAATTTGTAAATAGTAAAACGCATTATATTATTTTCAGGTCCAGAGTACGTTGACTGTGAAGGAACTAGAATCTTATGGTGAAGCAGGAGCCGTGGTAGAAGAAGTACTAAGCTCCATTCGAACAGTGGTGGCGTTTGGAGGGGAGGAAAAAGAGGTAGAGAGGTGAGCAACAAAAGAATAAAAGGATTATTTTTTAGAATATATTATATTCAGGCCCACCAAACATGTTAAAACAGGCAAACCACAAACACATTTTAAGATCTATTATGTTGACCATTAATGTGCAAAAGTTGACCAGTACACACTTTTTTTAATGTTAAACTAGCTTTTATTCTCAATATAAATTAAATATTTAGGAATTTTATTTTAATACTTCTTATATTTTAAGAGAATTTAAAATAAGACAGGTTGTTCTATTTGTAGAATCATCCCAGTTGAAAATTTAAAAATAAATATTAAAATAATAAATGGACATTGAGAAAAATATGAATAGCACATTTAGTAGAGTGATTGATACATAATTTAGAAAGAGAAAATTTTAATCAAGCTTAACATCACAGCTTAATCTGACTGGTAGGGATGGTGAGGGTAGTTTAGATGAAGTTTATGTTCATTAGCGAGTAGAAGGAATGGCAAAATCACATTGACAGATCACACGTGGAAAAGCACTGGGAAAATCACATTGACAGATCACACATGGAAAAGCACTGGGAAAATCACATTGACAGTTCCCATGTGGGAAAGCACTAGGAAAATCACATTGACATTTCACATTTGGGAAGCACTGAGAAAATCACATTGGCAATCCACATGTGGGAAAGCACTGTGAAAATCACATTGATATTTCACATGTGAGAAAGCATTGGGAAAATCACATTGATATTTCACATGCGAGAAAGCACTGGGAAAATCACATTGACATTTCACATTTGGGAAGCACTGAGAAAATCACATTGGCAATCCACATGTGGGAAAGCACTGTGAAAATCACATTGATATTTCACATGCGAGAAAGCACTGGGAAAATCACATTGACAGTTCACATGTGGGAAAGTACTATCAGTGAACCTGGCCAAAATTTGAACTTTGTTCTCTTCGTTGGTGGTAATGAAGTAATCGTGTTAAGCCGCCTTTGATGTAACCATTGGTGAGGATGCAGGTTTTATATCATATTAGTTGAAATTAAATAGTAAAATAATAAATTGGACAGTTAAATATGTGAAAAGATAATATGTTCAAAGAGCCAATTTAAATACATATCAAACTCCTATTTTACAATTTTAATAGTCTTATATTGTTTGCATAGTATTTACAAAGTTAAGACTAATATTAAAATTGTTAAATTTTCTACTGAATATCACAAAATAATTGTCTACTTTTTATGTTATATTTTAATAGTTTTATGTTAGATGGGTTTAGGCAGTCAAAACTGCGACTCGTGAACTATACATCTTGTGTGTTTTACTTTTTGACCCATTTCTGTGATATCAGTTGTTTCGTGTTTGAATTGTTTCAGGTACACAAAAATGCTTGGTCCTGCCCAAGTGACCGGAATCAAACGCGGCTTGTTCTCTGGTTTGGGTGGGGGAGTTATGTGGTTCATTACCTACTGCAGCTACGCAATTGCGTTTTGGTATGGTGTGGAACTGATTCTGGATTCTAGATATATAGAACCAGATTCAAGCCAGGAAAAGTACACACCTGCGATTCTTATTATTGTAAGTTGAAACTAAACAGTTAATTTAGAATATTATGTTTTAGTTAGAAAAATGTACTACAAACAGAAAATTTAAAGTAAATAAACATAATTTAGTCAATGTTTAAGATTATTTGAGTAGGATTATATTTGTGTAAGCCCAAAATATTGATTTAAATTTGTAATTACAGAATACCATGTTTTTGATTTGAAGGAATTACAATTATCCCCTTAAACATTGTTCGCATTCTAAAAAAAAACAGAATAAATCAACTTCATAGAATATAGTTACATGTTTAAACATTACTTCAAGGCAGTAGCGAGGTTTCAGGGTAGGCAGGATAAGCTCAGCTATCCCAAAAGGTTTTGAAAAATAAGAGAAAACATCCCTTACAGATGTAACATAGAAATGTTAATGGACATTTTTTAAAGCATAGTGACGTATTAGCAAGTGTGCAAAGTGAATGTGTAAGTTCCTTTTGACAAGATAATTTGATCCCTTTCCACCTAAAGCACCTGGAGAATTATGTCTGCAAGGAGCTAAGGAGGATAATTCATGCACAACTATTTATCTCAGCCACTGAAGGCGGCCAGTGGGCCGGCTATCCCTGACTCATGGGTGTTACACTCTGAGCATACAGTGTGTGTTTCAAAGGTTTATTTCAGTGTGGATAAGTTTAGTTTTGTGAGTGTGACTTAAATTGTATTTTATTTTGTATGATAATATATATCAGTAATGTTTTAGAATTTAGTGTATGTACCATAGAAGAAAATGGGAGACACTGTTGACATCAACAATGACTCTTTAGATTCAGTTGACTTTTTGTTTAATAAATCCACTGAGGCTTTGTCTTTTGAACAAAAAGTGCATTTAAAAGGAAAAGTATTAAGAACAAAATTAGATATTTTACAGAAGGTATAGCAAAAAATAAACGGTTGTGGTGGTGGTGTATTAAATAACTTCTTAAAAATCTCATTTTTGACCACATAAAATGTGCCTCTTTATGAGTGATCATGACTTAGCTTACCCAAGAATTATTATCACGCATCAACACTGCTTCAAGGTTGTTTAAAATGACAACTCGGTCAAGAACACTGTGCTCATTGGCTGGTTATAAGGGGATAATATTCGAGTACACGTTTTCTAAGACTTTTTTATTGGGTTTTTCTTGTATTCTTTTTCATACTATGTGGCCGGGATATCCGCATATTTACATTAAGTGGGTAGGAATTTTTTTTAAAGGAGCTGTACCCACATGTTATGGGCGAGTGGGAAACCACTTTATGGGCAATCGTAACACACTTGAATGAGTTTTAAGCCCTAACTTTCCTGTCACCAGCAAGACAGACTAGATGAGAGTCACACCTTTGTCCGTGAGCCCACCATTGCGGGTACAGATTCTATTTTGATTTGGCAGAGTCATTCCAAAGTGCTGTAAGGCAGATCCAGCAATTAGTTCAAAATTTAAAATATATAAGAAATGAAAATAATATTAAACTAAAACCAAACTTATTTAACAGAAACTTTTTAATTGTTTTAGTGCTTGTTTGGAGTGTTAGCAGGAGCCATGAATATGGGCCTTGCTTCTCCTCATTTGGAGGCCTTTGCTGTTGCCAGAGGAGCAGCAGCCTCCGTATTCTCCATCATGGATAGAGCTTCTGAAATAGATAGCTTTAGTAAAGCTGGGCACATGCTTAAAGCTATGCAAGGAGACATTGAGTTCAATGGAGTGCATTTTAACTATCCCGCAAGGTCAGAGGTTAAGGTATGCTAAATTAATTTTAATTTTATGATATAAACATGAATCATTGAATTGCACTGCTTCAAGATAAAATATTTATATATGTCAAATGGTTAAGTCCACTCATATTAGAGTTGTTTTTCATTTATTTGAGTTATTTTTAGATGCACTTTCTGACTCAACTGATTATATCAACTGAAGACTTATAAACCAATTTAAATTTAGAACAGACAGAACATCCAGCCCCCGGCCGTTAATTCACGACTGTGAAAGGAGAAACCTAAATTTTACAATCATAATTTTTTTAGCAATTTTACAGAAATCGAATCGAGAACCCTTAACGCAGAAGACAAACATGCTACTAACTGCACTAAGGTGTCTGACTTGATTGACCTAAATCAGTGTTAAAACTAGTTCCTGAAAATTGGTATGATTTTTCCCTTCCTTTAATTTAGATTCTATTTAAATGTGAATCGACATTCAGTTATGTAATAAATTAATGCTCCAAGGAAATGGTTCCCAAACTGTGCTTTTGCAGATCCCAAGGGATCTGTTAACATTATCCAGGGTATCTTCTATAATGGCTACTTTGAATTAATTTTTTTAAAGGAATAATATTTTGATCAAATAATTGCGAAACGTCTTTAATTTACCATGTTTATTTCATATGACCGTTAGAATATCTGAAACCTCCTGTTAAATATCTCTTTACTGTCAGAATGAACCACCATAGTTTACAGTGTTTGGTGCAATATTTTCATGCCACTTAGTGGGCTTCTCATGAGGCCCAAATTCATATTTGTTAGTAAATGCAGTGAAATGGTTATTTCCCTGAACCTCATTTTCCCTTACTTCCATTCACATAAATGTAGATTTCTCAGAATTAGCAACCCTCCCTCTCCTGGACACCTGATGTCTTGAATATTTTTAGCAACGTCTATCAATACAGATCACATTTTGCTGACATGCATACTCGTTCTCTTTCTCGCTTATGCTCAAAAACAATACTCGGCATATTTGTTAGGTATCGTGTGCTCGTATTAATTAAATATTAGTTAGGGTCAATCAATTTGTTTATATGTTTTCATCACTATTTATCATGACTCAATGGCTAAAAAGACTAATCAATCAAATACTACAAGAAGTACCAGTTTAACCATTGTAAATCACCCTGATTATAAGGACAAAGATGTTAGTTTTTTTCAAGACCAAGCTAAGGGCACTAACAAACTATTAGTCTTATGATAAAAAGTTCAAAAATTGACAATGAAAGCACTACCGAGGCCTCCTACAAAGTAAGTTTCCCTATTGTACTTGCAGGAGAAGCCCATAAAATCGCTGAAATAGTAATTAAACCTTGTTTTATTGAAATGGCAGCATGCTTGATATGCAAACAAAAAATAAACTTTAAACAATTCAGTTTTTAATAATATGGTCAAACGTCCACAGTCAACAGATAAAGAAAAATAATTGGGGTCATAGCTTAAATGTAGCTTTGCTTTTTCATTGCAATTTGACAAATCAACAGACATGTCAGGGCTAGCTTGTGTTTGTGCGTTACTTGCCCTAGAATAAAATCGAAGAAGGTTTGTTGCTCTGTAGATCTCTTGAAAGTTGTATGATTGGAGAAGAAATCTTTAAAGTCATAAATAGCTACATAATAGAACATGAAATCATTTGGGAAAAGCGTGTTGATGTGTGCACCGATGGAGCCAGAGAAATTACAGGAAAATTTACAGGGGTCGTTCCAAAGAGTCGGCGCTGTATTGTTTGAATAGTGACTTTGTGCTCTATCAACAAGTGTGTGTTACCAAAACGATAGAAAGATACTTATAAAGTGTATTGGATGAAGTTGTGTATATAATGAGATACAGTAAATCAAGGCCACTTAATGCCAGAGTGTTTAAATTACTTAGCAAAGAAATGGGCAGTGAACACACAACACTGTTACTTCATACAAAAATAAGATGGCTGTCTAGGGGAAAAGTTCTTGTTAAGAGTATTTGAACTTCACTTGGATATATATTTTATATATACATCTCCTACCAATGATGACACTGCCTGGGTTCAAAATCCATATTGTGCTTCAGATAAACTGGATGGAATTTATGTGCAAAATTACGCGTGTTTGATAGATATTACATCTGATACTAGCTTGAAACAGAAATTCACTGAATTTCCTTTGGTTGAATTCTGGTGCAGTTTTCTTCAAGACTATCCGCAAGTGTCTAAATGTGCAGTACCTAAATGTCTTCCATTTCCAACAACTTATCCGCACAAAGCTGGATTGTCAAGGTAGATGGCACCAAAATTTAAATATTGTTGCAGACTGGATTATGCACCCAACATAAGAATCCATGCGTTTAAAATCACTCCCAACTTTAAAGAACTTTGTGAAACAAAGAAATACCATTCTTCACATTGTAACCTCTATGCGATTGAATATATACATTTGAATGGGGTTTTTTTTGTCAGTCTGGAAAAAATAATTTAGTTTGATATAGATCCTTAATTTTGGGTAACAATCATCTGAACACACTATATTTATATGAGAAATTATGTGGGGATTCGTAAATAATTTAAAAGTAAAAAGGAGTCCATGAGCAAAGGGTTTGGAAACCACTATTCTAAGGTCGGTTTTAACCTAAAATTATGTTGTTATATCACTTATAAAAATATTAACCATAAAAAGTAAGTTTCAAAATTAAATAACTTTTTTTTAAATATCTTTGATTTCTATTTGATTTTTTTTAACCCTCAAATATCCCTGAGGACTCGATGATTCAAAAGATTCACTCCTGTTAATGAAGATATACATGTACAACAAATACATATTATTTTTCAGGTTTTGAAAGATTTAAATTTGAGTATAAAACAAGGAGAAACCGTCGCTTTGGTGGGAAGTTCTGGTTGTGGCAAGTCAACGGTGGTACAGTTAGTGCAAAGGTTGTATGACCCAATACGAGGTGTGGTGAGTACATAGTAGAGCTAAAATTATCTTAAACACATTTGATAGTACAGTACTATTAAAAAGAAGTATCGCTGCAGTGGCAGAATACATTTAAAGAGGTGTTTGTCTAAGTTTCAAGACTTATTTCAAAGGCGCGCGCACACATATGTGTGTGTGTGAGCTAGATATAATCAGCTCAAGATAGGAATAGGTGGCACACTTTTGTGAACTTTAGAGTTCGTAATGCCATAAAGTAGGTAAGTAAGTATATACACACATTTTGATATATATTCCATAATAGCAACATGGTATTTGCAGGTCTCTATTGATGGGATTGATGTGAAACAACTGAATGTGAGCTGTTTAAGAAGCCACATAGGAGTCGTTGGACAAGAACCAGTTTTATTTGCAACAACAATAGCAGAGAACATTCGCTACGGGAGAGAGGACGCAACACTCCACGAGATTGAACTGGCAGCTAAGGAAGCTAACGCACATGACTTCATCAATAAACTACCCAAAGTCAGTTTAATTTAATCCCAAGTTTGTATATGTTTATCAAATATTCTTCCCAAATATAAAGTATCAGTATAACATAAATTATCTAAGCCTCTTATTTTTATCTAGGCTATATATGTAATCTAAAAGGAAATTTTAAATTATACTTCACATAAACTCATAATTTGTTAGAGTAATTGGAGTTTTTACAATCTCATGGCAAATAGCCTTGAGTAAAAGTATAATGGATATTTTGTTTTGCAAAATTAAATCAACTATGCATGCAAGTTAAATTATTATTAGTTGTAAAATATTATCATTGAATAGCGATTTCAAATATATTAAGTTTTGTTAATTGGTTGAGTTATTCATATTCTATCCTAGTTTGTTACAAAGTCCATAATAATCATGTTATTTTAGGGTTATAACACACTGGTTGGGGAACGAGGAGCACAACTGTCAGGAGGCCAGAAACAAAGAATTGCTATTGCTCGAGCGCTAGTGAGAAAACCTACAATACTACTACTTGACGAGGCCACTTCTGCTCTCGATATGCACAGCGAGGCGATAGGTATGAATACATTATATAATTTTTCTTATACTCCAAGTGTCTTAAAGAATACATAGCTTATTAGTGGAAGCAGACTAACAGAACCCTATTAAATTGATCTTACTATTATTTAGGAAACAACATCAATTAATTCAAATATCTTCAAACTACACTGAATTGTAATGTTGAGTAATATTAATTTGTTCAGGACCGTTATAAACAAGGGTTGTAGTGGCCCATTGCAGATTTAGCTCTAATAAGTCAAATAGTGATGATCTGTTTATGTTGTGTTTTAGTGCAAACTGCTTTGGATCAAGTAAGGAAAGGGCACATCACTATCATTGTTTAGGATCTGATCTTGTTGTGTTTTAGTGCAAATTGCTCTGGATAAAGTAAGAAAAGGGCACATCACTATCATTGTTTAGGATCTGTTCTTGTTGTGTTTTAGTGCAAATTGCTCTGGATAAAGCAAGGAAAGGGTGCATCACTATCATTGTTTAGGATCTGTTCTTGTTGTGTTTTAGTGCAAATTGCTCTAGATAAAGTAAGAAAAGGGCACATCACTATCATTGTTTAGGATCTGTTCTTGTTGTGTTTTAGTGCAAGCTGCTCTGGATAAAGCAAGGAAAGGGCGCACTACTATCATTGTTGCTCACCGCTTGTCCACAATCAGCGGGGCTGACCGCATTGTGTACTTGTCTGAAGGTAAAGTTGTGGAGCAAGGAACCCATCAAGAGCTCATGGCTTTAAAAGGGAACTATTGGAGTCAGGTCAATGCTGATTCATCTTCAACTCAAGGTATTGGATCATTCAACTCTTGAATGCAACACTTATATCTGAATTTTGATTGAGACACCATTATGAAATTTTGAGAGTGGTGCCAAACTGAATTCTTTGCAGAGATATGCCATTATTTGGGCACAATTTTAATTAAATTAACAGAACTGGGGTGTACATATCTTGTTTGAATCTAAACAATAAAAAAACTCCTCAAAGTAATACAAGAATACAATTAAATTATTGTTAAACAATATTTTTTTAAGTCAAAAAAACACAAAAAATCTCTAAACGTTTGTAAACTCATTCAATTAAATGATCACCCACATCAGTGGGCAAGTGGACTCTCAGTTTAAGCTAGTTTTGTTCATTGGTGACAGGGAAGAGAAGAAACAAAGTGTTATGTTGAGCTAACATGTAATGTCCCTTATTGTACTGTCTCATATTAACTTTTAGTGAATAGTGATCATTTATTATAAAACTTTTAACCATTAATATGTTCAAAATTAAGTTTCATTTTAAAATGTTATTTTATAGGACCTGGGGAAGGAATAGTAAAAGAACAAGTGGGAAACACAGTAATAAATATGGATCGTCGTCAGTCCACTCACTCTTTAAAAAAGGACACAAAGGATGTAGATTTCAACTTGGAACAGGTACGTCGAAACAATTACTTTAACCAAGCAATTGTTAAATCCACTATTTATTAATTTGAATTCTAAATCTTTATATTACTAACAAATTACAAATTTTGAGTACGACCATTTAAAAAATGTATGAGCATATGTAGAAGTATAAACATAATAGAAACAATAATAGAAATAATAGCTAATTAGTTTCTTTTTACTTTAATGAATTAATCATAACTTAAAACATCCAAATAATGTTTAATCAACTAAGTGTGATAAAATTGTAAAAAAAAAAAATTGAAAAAGAAATTAAAGTGAAACCACTAAGGGCCAGTTTCATTGTCAAGTTTAGTACGCCTCAAGTGTGGCACTACACTAAATACAAGACAACACCTACCTGAACTCGAATGGAATGGGCCGTTCTCGCATAGGAAACTGGCTCATTCCATTCTGGTTTAGGTAGGTGTCGTCATGAACTTGGTGTAGCGGCGCACTTGAGGCGTACTAAATTTGACTATGAAACTGGCCCTAACTTACATTTACAACCACTTCAATATTTCGATGCAACATAACATATTGTATACTAGTCTACTACTTACTGTTATGTTGCAATGCAATATTTTGATGCAACATAGTATCTTGTATAATAGTCTACTACCACTTTGTTATGTTGCATCAAAATATTAAAGTGTTTGTAAATATGAATTAGTGTTTTTACTTTTATTTGTGCTTGAGTTTTATACAATTTTAAGGAGCTTATTCCTAGCTAAAGCATTTGGTATATATGTAAAAGAAAGTATCATTATTGTTTGTGGAGACTAAACTTTTCAATTGTTTATTTTAATTGCACAGGAAGACGAGACTTATGATGTACCATTCACTCGCATCATGTCACTCAATAACCCTGAATGGATGTTTAATATTGTGGGGTGTTTAGCATCCTTACTTGTTGGTTGCACTCTGCCAGGATTTGCAGTTCTTTTTGGCGAAGTTTACAGGGTACTTATATAGTTTATTTATAAGGTTTCAAGTATAAAATAACAAGCAATACATCTATATGTCATACATTTTAATCAAGTACAAACCTTGATTTTATTATTATTATTATTAGTATTAGCACCGCGTCTTACTACCCGTTCGGGTTATACGCACTTACGCTAATGTGTAATGGCAGGGTGATTGTGAGATGAAATGAAGGACCTACAGTTTAACGTGGAATCCGAACCACGGTGGAGGCCTGGCATTCCTCACATTCACAAGATGTCTTGTCAGAGGTAAAGGAAGGGTTTGGTAATCAGATAAATCTTTGCCGGGACCGAGGATCGAACCCCGGCCGCCAGCGTAGAAGTCTGACACCTTACCCCTAGACCGCCAGGTCACCGATTTTATTATTAAATTTGTTTTTGTACAGGCTCTCTCATTGCCAAATCCTGAGGATGTCAGACAAGAAACAGCTGTGTTTTCTGGTGCATTTGTTGTGATTGGTGTAGTCGCTGGACTGGGAACTTTTCTCCAGGTAAATAAAGATTTTATTAGGAACCTTTACGCAAGTAAATAAATTTACTAATTATACTAGTTTAGTTTCAAATAATAATTTGTATAATATTAATTATAGGAAATGTAGATGGTGATTCACAGTAAAATTTTCTAGTGGATATTTTCTTACATACATAGTTCCAATACCGTTTGCAGCCACCATTTCTGGTACAGGCACATACTGTTAATCAATAGTGGATGTGTCAAGAGTCACATTAGATACTTCAGATCTATTATGTTATGTACAAGATGAACAATAGATAGTATAGAACAATAGATAGTATATTTACTAGTTTAAAGTGGTTGTAGTTTCAAGATATACCTAAGATGCCATCATTAAGAGTTTAAATCTGTTATACTTCTTGAGGTTATTAATGCAGTGTAAATATCCCATAAACAAAAAATGAGGAATAAATAAATGAATTTTAACTAGAATAAAATCTCCTTATGTTTAAAGAACTTCCCAATAATGGATTTTTTCAATAACGGACATGGACACTGCTAGACATGCATATTTATACCAAAAAATCTCTCTAGAGGGGGGGGAACAGTGGACCAAAATTGAAAACACCAGCCTGTATACATTTCCCGGTGCTAGTAATATGAGGAGTGCCACTGTCTCGTGTAAAGGGTGAGCAGTCCACTCGGTGATGACTATGGTACTTCAAGGTTGTACTTTCCTCCTCTTGCGAAAATTGAGCATGGGTTATTCTATCAGTTTAGTCTGTGTGTGTGTGCACACATATAGGTCTACAGTACAGAAGGATGACTGCTCACATTTAATTTTATTTGCGTACTGTTCTGTGTATAATGCAATATGTATAGTATGCCACATACAATATATTTTCACTTGTCATAATTATCCTGTATACAATACCACAGAATACAGTAATTAGATTGTTGTAGTTAATGTCCACAGAAAATAGTTTCATATGGATTAAACTGTGTTCAAGACTACGATTTTTTTTTTAAATACATATTTTTCCGGAAGGTGTCCGCTATTAAATTTCAATAGATTAAAAATTTTAGTGATTTTTTTAAATCACTTATAGTTTATAGCACCATGTCTTACTACCCGTTCGGGTTATTATAAACATATGTATGTACTAATTATGCTAATATGTTAGGAATAACTAAGGGTGAATTTAAAGGAAGTATACCTGCACTTGTGTAGAGGAAGAGTGGAAAACCACCCTGAGTACACCTGGCTGGGATTCAAACATTAATTCCCCCCCCCCCCCCC
>CABEEJ010001470.1:75449-106458 GCA_901482245.1 Timema douglasi
CCCCCCCACCTCCCATTGGCAGTCTAGTCTATATTGAGAGTGACACCTTGGACCATTTGGCCACTGAAGAAGGTTTAGCTAACTTTCATTAATGTAATGTGCTATTTTCCAGATGTACATGTTTGGTAAAGCAGGAGTTCGTCTCACTACTCGACTGCGTGTAGCTACCATGAGAGCTATGTTAAAACAAGAGATGGGTTGGTTTGATGAAGATAGAAACAGAGTTGGAATCCTGTGTGCTCGCCTCTCAGGCGATGCTTCAAGTGTTCAAGGGGTGAGAATACATTCAAATATTTTAAATGCAGTCAATTCAGATTTTTAGTGCCCCTGTATTGGTTCTATTTTATAGTATGTACTTTTTTTATCATAGCGTCTCAACACCTGTTTGGTTTGTATACATATGTATTAATTATGCAAATGTGTTAATGATGAGGAAGGTTGAACTTAGAGGAAGTGTTCCACATTTGTGTCTGGGGGAAAAGTGGTGAATCGTCAAGGAAAAACCACCTTCAGTACACAACTGATCAGGATTCAAACCTAGACCTCCCTGTCATTGGCAGTCCAGTCTTATGAATGTGACACATATAATTGAATAAAACAAAGCGTTAAAAGTGAGGTGATATTTTACCACAAATAAGACTGCCTTATTAATAGTTGTTTTAACTAAGTTTGTTTTGTGTATTTTCTAACACTAGTGAAAGAAAAAATATTTGTGTTACAGCTCAAGTGTTTAAGTTTCTAATTTGCATTTTTAAAGTTATTTTACCCATCCGGTTTATTCTTATATTTTATACTAATTCATTAGGGATGAATGATTAAGGTAAAGTTTAGAGCAGATGTATCTATTTTTGTTTGGAAGGACAGTGAGAAATCATTTAGAAAAACCAACTTAGTATATCTGGGTGAGATTTGAACTATGACATCCCCATCACTGGCAAACACCGAGGTGAGACTGAAACCTTAGTTCATGTACCCACATATGGCCTACAGTAAATTTAGTTCCCCCAAAGGAAAATCATAACCGGATATTATGCGAGTTTCCCAGAATGATGATCTTTGGCAATATCATATTTTCTTTGCATTAAAAAAATCACAATGTAAAACAAGTTAGCAGTTTTGTTATATAAGATTTAATTTGATAAGTTATATTGATTGGTGGATGAGAATCATGTGAGCAAACTTGCAAAATATTATGTGTAGTGCAAGTAGTTGTGAGTTTCTTTAAGTGTGATGTGTGAAAATTAGAAAGTTGAGTTTGATGTGTTTTAATAAAATATATTCAGTGTTAAAAACTTATAGTATTTTGAAGTTCTTTTTGTGAATTCCAGTATGAAAGTCACAGACTTTTGTAAAAAAAAAATTATTTCAAAAACCATGTTTGGGTGCCATTAATTTGTATTGCTTTTCAGGCAACTGGAACAAGAATTGGTACAATTTTGCAGGCTGCATCTACAATGGTCATTGGCACCATTTTAGGACTGTATTATTCATGGAAGTTGGCTTTAGTGTCCTTAGTAACTGTTCCCCTTGTGCTTGGTGGAATTTATGGGGAGTCCAAAATAATACACAGCGGGGGATTACACGAAAAAGAGGCCCTGGAATGTGCAACAAAGGTATAGAGACTAAAAAATTATATTTGTATTGAAAGGGCCATAGCTAAATTAATTTAAACCAAGCAAACAATGTACATATTTATATGGATGTCAAATAAATCTTATGTGTGTGTACATTGATACTTTATCTTAAGAGTGTTTGAATTTTGTAGGCTTTGGTTTGTAACCTATTTTGTGGTAGGGTTGGCATAGTGGTTACCATTGCTAGCTCAGATCAGGGTTTAGATCACAGGTGATTTCACAGAATGTCCAGCCAAACCATATTTTTAAATTCTCTGACTTTTCCATGTTTTCCAGAGCTAGTTTCCAACTTTTTCAGTCAATATAATGTTACCAACAGTATTAAAATCACAACTTTATGCTATAATATGTTTTGAGACATTCACGTTTTAAATTGTCTCACTCTATAAAGGGGTTAGAGGATTTCAGGCTAAAGCGATGGACCATTTGTTAGTTAGATTTCAGTGAGATCATATTGAAAGTTCACCTTACACCAGTACAGTTTAAAATTGTTGCGAGACACATTCTTTTCTAGTTTCTTCTTCCTATAATGTTTAAGTGAATTCTCATTCATGCAGAAAAACATGACTAAACTTTGGCTAATGGCATACAGCAGAGGGGTGAAAAGATTAAACTAAAATCACATGATTTGAGAATTGAGATTAGTATAATCAATAGGGACAACTGTTTTGAAAGATTCATGGTAGGTATTAGCTGGAATAAAAATGTTATTTTGACTATTTTAAATTACATTTTCTTATTATTTGAAGATTATATGTGAAAATTCCAGAAATCTGATCAAATTTCCTGACTCTTCCCTAAATAAGCAAATTCCCTGACTTTTTCTCTGTTTTCCAGGTTGGACACCCTATTTCACTAAAAGTGGTCATGTCCACACTTTGGCTTATTATACTCTGACCAGGAGAATGCTGGTGTCATTCACCCGCCCACCCCATGATAGTATAAGTGCCAATAACCGGCAACATATTTTGAAATTCCAGTAAATTCCCAGTATTTACAGTATATATGAAAGGTATTCAGAGACAAACAATCCCTATTTCAAAAGCATAAATGATAGAAAGTTAGGGTAGGCCTAGGTCTGTCATAGTTAAACATTTTTACATCAAGAATCAAGCGTATTGACACATATATTCTAGTAAATACTAAGGATGGGACCCTAGGACCTACAAGGAATATTCATGGATTCAAGACTCAAATCATAATAATTTTTTTAAATAGGTACTAGGTTAGAGTTATTTTTTAAAGTTATTAAAATAGTTGAATAGTTGCTTGTGGTTAAAACAAAAATAATGATACGAAAAACCTAACAATCAAACCCCAGATCATTAATTTACCATTCAATGTAAACAAAATCAGAACTGAAGGAAAAAATTCTAGTTATTGGGAAAGTTAAACATTTATGCTTACAATATTTTCTCAAATTCAAATTTTAATTAGGGAGTTGATGGCAAAATTAAGTTTCAGATTTGAAAAAAGGTAGATCAGACCCATCTTTAATACACATGCATACACACACACACACACACACACACTATATTTTTTGAATGACCTATACCACCGTCGACCTCAGTGGTGTTGGTGTAAAGTACTTGCCTAAGGACCCGAACTCACAACTTCAAAGAATGATTACAGCCAGGGAGTTTACTCTACCACAAAAACTAACTATTATCCCCACCACCCTTTGACAGTCGATACTTTCTACAAGTTATATTGTTGATAGTGAATTTGTTTAGTAAATATATAGTAATAAAGATACAGAATCTTCAATGAAAAATAACCAACGAATATTATGTTGATAAAAATCACTTGGAAATAAAGATAATTGCAGTTACCTAACATTATTAAAAATAAAGTTGATAAAAAAAACCAATTTTTTTTAGAATGTAGACAAAAGGTAAAATTCTTTCAACCACAAAACTTTTTCAATTTTTGCATTTCATGTTCTAACACTTCTGCCTCTTCCTTTGCTTTCTGCAAGAATGCTCTTCTTTTCACTTCTAATTTTCTTATTTCTTCAAATGCTCTTTTTCTTTTTTGGACTCAAGTTTAATTCAATCTTTTTCTTCTTTTTAAGCGCTTCTTTCCTTATTCCTGATGCATTCCTCACAGCATTAATCATCTTTTTTGAAAGTGTCATATTTAGAATTCCCCCGGCTGCAGTGACTGTATCATAAGTTACACGTTGAGCAATAAGGCTGTCCTCATGTAGGTTTTCAACCAGAAATTCTTTATTCATAGAAAAACTTTGCTCAACGCTCACATTTCTATGGAAGAGAACAATACTTTTTTTTAGTGAAATATTGTAGTTCCTGGGATGCATTTACACTAGAAAAAATATTCATGAAGAACTTATCAAGTTGTTCACCACATGAAGTGAATTGTTTAAGGTTGTCATTAACTTCTTGCTTTGATACAAAGTCCAAGTAGAGTCTTTTTACATGAGCTTGCAGGTTAGATATTTGTTTCTTGTCTAGTAGGACTTCTAATGCACAAGTTATCTTGTAGGTCCTAATAGATGGATTGAGCATGACTGCTGGAGAGAGACAACTAGCACTCTTGACAATTTTGTAGGAGAGAAGACACTTATGTAAAAGTTTGTTGCAGAGATAAATTAGGAATTTTTGACAATCTCCTCTGAACTGAAGTATCTTTTTATCTTTCCTTTCAAAGCTGCTGATGCTTCAAACCCAATATCTTAAGTAGAGAGTGATTTTATGTTGGATTGTTTCTTTAAATCAATAACTAACAATTTTTTGGAAGTATTTGCAGAAATGATTACATCACATTTTTCAATTCTATTCTTCAAGTGCTCAAGTAGTTTATTTATATCTGCAAACAAAAATGGCAATAGAGGTTGATTGTTCTGATATTCGGTGAGAAATTGCTCCAACTCAAGTGAAACTTACAGTATGAATCCCAACTTTGCTGTCAGAAGTTCATCCTTCACAAAATTGCTTATTGTTTGAAAATTATCAGATTTTGGAGGATGCTTGTTAGAATAAAAATACTGTTTAAATACAGCAGCATCGATATTGCTCTCTCTAACACCTTTGAGTTTTCTATCCATCTAATATAACAAAACATCATTGGGAAAAGAAATGATCCTGTTATTCTTTGATAGTTTGCACGTCTTGATGGAAAATATTTAAATAAATTATATAGTGAGTGCAAAAACTGGTTAATAGTCCAACTAGAGTTAGCATGTGCTGTTTTGTAAGCACCATGGACAATGTGTAAAGAACAAGTTCCAAATTCCAGTAACTCAGGATCTTGTAGAGAATCTTCCTCAAGTCATGCTCAAGTAACATTTTAGATCACTTAAAAATGTGAGGTTTACATTTGGTTCATCCATGGAAACTAGAAGCATTTTCTTAATATCCAAGCTCTCGTCTTTTAGTGCAGATATAAAATTCATTAATATATCTTGAGCTGTTGCATGACCTAAAAAGTAAGAAGTTAAATATCTTGTATGAATTTTATTTTCACTCCAGAAGCGAACAACAACTTCCATCTGGGTCTGCTTAGCTACAGTATTTATGCTCTCATCAAATGAAATACAATAAAATGAGCATTGCTCAACCATATTAACAGCTTGTTTTTGAAGAAAGGACCTAGTCCATGCACAATGACATATCCAAGATTATCTTTATGCTTTTAAAATTTCTGGGCAATATCACTATCAGAAAATATTACTTTAAGAAGATCACTACAAGCAGAAAAACTTCTAGCAGAAGAATGTGCCATTATTTGATTAATAGCCCACAATATTTCAGCACGAGAAACTTCATCTTTGAAAAGGAATCTCTGAATAGAACTAAGACTAGTTTCAGGTTTCAAAACTACTTCATGGTCATTAGCATTACAATGTACATCTTCATGTGGGCCTACATATGACACTTCATTTTTGACTGCAGGGGCCAAGTCCAATATTTTTGTGCTCACACTAGCAGCCTTCACTCTGCCAACATGCTCCTTTCTCTTGGAATGAGATCGGATTGAAGATATTCCCATGTTACTTATATTAGTTAGGTTTACACAAAAAACAACGGCCTTTACTTTTATCACAATCAACTTTTTGTAACCACAGCCCATCTTTAAACACCGTACTGTCCAACCAATCATCTTTAAAAGAGGTTTTTCCTCTGAGCTTACTTATTTCTTTTTAAACACAAAGGTCACAAGATAAACAAGTGGGATCTGCAGAATACTCACACCAGGTCAAGCTTAGGAATGCTAATTTTTTGGGGGAAATTGAGGGGGGGGAGGAGTGAGAGGGGGGATGAAGTAAAGAACACAACAAATATTGTACTGTGCCATTGGAATGTCAAGGTCAAGCAGGTACACCAATAGTATGAAGTTGTGTTTGAACTTGAGCAGTTACTAGTAATTAATCGATCATAATGGTTACTGCTGGAAAAAAGTTTTTGGGGGTGGGAGCAAGTAAGGGGGAAGTGGGCTGCTAGTGTAGTCAAAACAGTAATTTGTTTCTTTCTCTAGTATGTAAGAGAGAGGGCTGAGGGAGGGCTTTGTGTAAAAACTGAGATGAGAAAGGTCAGCAAGTGAGGCCAACATCCCCACTGCAAGGTCATCTACAAGGTCAACTAATTGTGTGGTAAACAAGATTGAGGGGGAGTAATTGAGGGGCGGTCAAAATAGAACTAACAGTAGTCCAAATAATATCAGGGGTCTCAAAATGCTTAATCCAACATTTCACTCAATGTAAAAAGGCTGAATATTTTTCCAGTATTGATTCCAGTATATTCCAATATTTCTAGTATCAAAAATAAAATCAAGTATATTTCCAGTATTGGTAAACACCCTGGTTTATTATTAAAGCACAGTTAAGACAGTAACTGAATATTAAACAAAAATTAAGTTTAATTCATTAACAGTTAACAAAGCAGAAAATAAGAGTATTAAAATAAGTTTTAGTGTAATTGCTATTTATTGGAAATACCGATAATCAATTCCAGGATGCATAGATTGTCCAGGTAAGAGCTGTGTGATCATGGGTGTAAAATGTTAGGGAGCTCTGAACCAGATACCCTCCTTGCCCATAAATTTAATTATAAAAACTTAAATGAGGTTTGACGATATTCTTTAATTCTACTATTGTAGCAGCTGTGTTTACATTTCAAATAACAGATTGATTATGGAACAACCCAGTAGTATCAGAGAGCAAAGAGTGTTTCTTGAAATAAAACAAGTTGGTGTGTGTGAGAAAGGGAGTCAAATAGTTTTATTAACTGTAAGATTCTACTTGAGAACTAAGTAAGGCATAAAATTCCGTTAGTTTCATATTCTTTTAAGTCTCGTATAGAGCATTTTCTGTTTGAAGATCAATTCAAACTGAAAATCATTCAATGCTGTTTCAATAACGAAAGTAAATGGGTAACTCACCTAATTGAATTGATCTTCCAAAAATTTAAAATTAGCAAACCCCCTTGAAAATTTATCTTTAAAGCGGATTCCTGCTGATTGTATTTTCCTGTACATGCTTGTTTGACAGATTGTGCCTGTATCATGGAAAAATGCACAAAGTTTTACTCACTCAGTTGTTTGTAGAAGAGTACTAGTTTCACTTCAAATGATTTAATCCACACAAACAATTCATGTATAAAAATACCCTTTCCTTGTAAAATAATGTTCGATTCATTCAATTTATTGACGTCAATTGTGAATGCTACATCACACACACATTCTGTGTTTTTCATGTTACTTAAAAATTCCCAACTAAAGCTTTTTATTTTAAAAAAAGAGCAACATTTCTTGTCTCAAGATTCCATACTCTTCTCAATACATTCCCAAGGTCTTAACCAATGTATATTGCTATAATAAAGAATATCTGAATATTCACAGTTCATGTCACCCAGCAAACTTCTAAACTGCCTGTGATTTAGTTTATAGCACAAATCACAGGATTAATCACATGTTTGAAATCCAAAACAGAACTACACAAACTTTCCTGGTGAATAATGCAATGGAATGATAATACAGTATGAAGCATATGCTCCCCTTTCTCTTTAACACTAAGCAGCTTTATGAGACCAACTTGTTTTCATGTTAATGAAGCCACGCCATCTGTTATAATGCTTGAAAACTTATTTCAAGGTAAGCCAGATCTATCCAAGCAGTTTTCAACATTTTCATACAAATCTTAGATATACCCTGATTTTGGTTGGCAGAACAATAGAGAATATTCAAACATTTATTTTCGGCTAACATTCATAATATTTTACTATATTATTTGTGTTATTATATAGGTATTGATAATATATATCAAAGGTGACAGCTGCAGATCACATGACTTCCATGTATAAATATATTAAAATGGTTTTATTAACTTTAGTAACTAACTTCTGCTGTTCTTACAAAAATCATACTTTAGCTGTGGTGTCCTTCAATGGTTCAATTGGTATCAACAACTCAGCAATTGCAAAATTATGATCAATTCCTCTGATAAACACATGTAGTTGTGTGGTATCTTGTATGTCAGTGTTTTGACTTCTGGGCAGACAATATTAAGAGCACCAAGCATACAATCCTTTAGAAACTCTCCTTCAGAAAACATTTTGTTACATTTTGCAATTTTATAAGCCAGTACAAAACTTGCTTTTGTGGCAGTCTCTTGTATAGTTGTCTGTTTTTCAAAAAACATTTTGTTGTTGTTTTAAATTTCTCAACAAACTTTTTCTGTAATTCATGTTTTTATAAATTACTTCCAAGCTAATAGTGCTTGGTTTGAAAATTTCTCTTCAAATAACACTCAAACACAGGAACAGTGTCATGGAATATTAGGCATACTGCAGTACTTTCAACATTTGACCAAAAAAAACTGTACATCCATTCCTTGTTAAACATATGGCAGTTTTACGTTTTTTCACAATAGCACTCATTGTCAGGGATAGCAAAATCCGAAATGTGTTACAGTGCTCAGATGACAACAAACACATGCCCGAGAATACGTTGGTGGACTGATGAGTTTTACATGAAACTCAGCCGCGCAGGTAGGGGTGGACGAGATGAGATTATGTGGTGGGGGTAGATAAGAATGTCTCTCTCTCTCTCTCTCTCGCTTAGGTATGCTATTCACCGCTAACACATGGTCGCTCAATATCCCTACATGGCTGACAATGTTCGCTTTTCCTTTAACTAGTTTGGCCCATTGTATTCACAGTACTAAGTCCAATTGTACTGTAAACACAAGCTTATGCTTGTAGACATGTAACTTTACAAACAAGCTTGCTCATTTGTTCACATGTCCAAAAACAAGCACTGATTATGTATTTAATTTGTTATTTTTGTCGATAAAATCACAAAGGTTTTAAATGTGTGTGCAGGCTGTGCTAATTGACGTTGAGGGCCATAGTTTGCCCACAGCAGCTATAGGAGGTTAAAATAATGCATCTTGTAGATGAATATTAAAATAATCTATTTGTATTTGGCTAGTAACATATACAATGAATAGTAAAATTTAAAAAAGACCTTATCTTATTTAAATTTTTATAAGATATGTATGGGCTAAAGAGTGTACAGCTCCGGATCTCTTTAACTTTCTAAGCCCATGATCACACAACTTATATCTGGACAGTCTATACATTCTGGAATTGATTAACCGTATTTCCAATGCAAACCAATTACTTTTTTTAAATTATTATTATTATTATTATTATTATTATTATTAGCACGGCGTCTTACTACCCATTCGGGTTATACGCACTTACGCTAATGTGTAATGAATGGTAGGGTGATTGTGAGATGAAATGGAGGACCTACAGTTTAACGTGGGATCCGAACCACGGTGGAGGCCTGGCATTCCCCACATTCACAAGATGTCTTGTCAGAGGTGAAGGAAGGGTTAGGTAATCAAATAAATCTCTGCCAGGACCGAGGATTGAACCCTGAACCCCCAGTACAGAAGTCTGACACCTTACCCCTAGACCGCCAGGTCACACTTTTTTTTTAAAAAAAAAAGGCTATGATGCGAGTCTGCAAGTGAGCTATACCGACTGAGCCGCTGTCGCCATTAGTGATTATAGTGCCAACATTTATGAATAGAGGGTATTATGTGGTCAGCACATAGAACCCTTCGGCCATTAATCTTAGTTTTCCAAACTGGAGCTGCTACTTCTTTATTAAAGTATCTCCTCAGCTGTCCTCATGAAGCTGAGTTTGGCCCCATTTCAGACACACCACTATCGATTGGAAGAGCTGGGCATCGAACACAGGACCTATAAATCTGTAGGTTGTGTGTGTATAGAGATATCAAACATTACATCAACTTTCTAGTTGATCCTCCCTTGATAAATGATCTTTCTATGCTCACCTCAATATTGTAGTATACTTGTCTTAAGGTTAATACACAACTGAAAGTCAGATAATTTGCTATGGCAGACAAGGGCATTTTAAAAGGTCACTTGAGTTTTTAGGTATGCTTGCAATAATTCTCAAAATATAAAGTAGAAGTGCAGACTATTAGTTTTACCTCCAAATCATGTGATTTTGCAAAGAGCACAAACTTATTTGACTTTATCTCTCGAAGGAAAATCTCTTTCCTCTTTTTGAAATATTTTGTTATATTTGGAAGATTTGTCTATAGTAATTTTTGTGTCGCTCTATTTGGTACCCTGGGTGATGGATGATCAACTCCAAACCAAGATGACATCTTCACTCTTTCAAACAAATTCCATTCCCTTACCTTAACCAATTTGAATGCTTAAAATTATTCCAGATCGCTGTGGAAGCTATTGCTAACTTGCGCACTGTTGCAAGTTTGGGAGCTGAACATTTGTTTATTCGTCTCTACGAGGAACAGCTGAGAGTGGCCAAAGCATCTTCTCAAATGAAGACCAAGATTCGAGGTTTAGTATTTGCTCTGGGAACAAGTGCCCCTTTCTTTGCGTATGCCCTCACGCTCTACTATGGTGGTGTCTTGACTATAACAGAGGGACTTCCCTATGAAAACATAATCAAGTAGGTCTAGAATATATTTCGAAATGTTAAATTGAATAATTTCAAAATAGTTTTAAAAATGTATACAAAAGTGTTATTGAATGAACATACTTTTCATTGTTCGAAATAGATGTTCATAGAAATGATTAATCTGGCATAGTGATTAGTCATTCTAATTGAGACCCTTAAAATATAATTATATCAGTTTAGGTGACGTTAAAGATGCATTGTCAAATTTAACTTTCAATAGAATGGAATGTTTTTTATACATATATACACAAACATGTAGATTCACTCGAGACTGAACAATTATTTTTTTAATTAACTCATGAATGGAAAGTCACATTTAAATAGTGTGAAATGTAAAACATACCTTGGTCCATGACAAATAAGAATGTCTCATAGAAGATGCTGGAAGTGCCTATTGCCAGCCTCCAGACAAATATTCACCCGACGCTCCATATTGATGAATGTTCAATGTAGCGTAGCGACAATGGAAGCAATTTCAAGTCTGATGTCTCTCAATTCCTGAATTGACCTTGGGTTTTTGGCATAAACACCGCCTTTTAACAGTCCCCGGAGAAAGAAATCTGGAGGTGTCAGGTTGAGAAACCTAGGTGGCCACAGGTTTTCATGGATAATCCTGTCTTGGAAATACTGCAGATTTCTGTCATGCTCCTATCAGAGGTGTGGCAGGTTGCAGCGTCCTGTTAGAAGTAGCCATCTGCAAGTTCCTGATCATCTAACTGATTCACAAATTCATTAAAGATTTCAAATATTGGTCAGCGTGTCTTCGAAAAAGATTGGCTCAATGATACGGCGATGAGACACCGCACATTAGACACCAATTTTTGCTGGATGCAATGGCTCTTCATGGATGGCGTGGAGATTATCAGTGTCCCACACCCGTGTATTATGTGAGTTTACATAACTGGAAAAATGGAACCATGCTTTATCAGTAAACCATGTTGTGTCCAACAAGGTGGGGTTTTCAGTAAAAAAATTGGGAAAACCATTGACAATATAAGCCAGTTGTTTTGCCAAATCAGGTGGCTGTAGCTCGTGCACAGCCGTGATACAGTACAGCTTAATCTTTGCCTGTTTGGCTGCTCTTTGAAAGGTTGAATACAATCATCCAGTCTCTTGGGATAACCTTCGAAGAGATTTTCTTGGGGATGTCAATAACCGCTGCTTCACATCCTGTATGTTTCCATCTGCCATCGTGGTATGCAGATCCACCAAGTTTACCATTCCCTCCAGCTTATTCGCAAAGTTCAAAATGGTGGCTCTGATGGGTGGTGTATGCCCATCAAATTTATTCAGATACCTTCTCTTACACTGTTTGAAAAAACTGGTCAACTAAGTACTGACGCACAATAAACACACACTCTTCAATTGAGTACACTATCTTTCTTCTGCCAACTCACAATGTCTGATTAGACACACTTCCCCACTAATGTCTAGAAAGATGACGCGCCATTTTAGCGCCCAGCTGGCTAGCGGGGAGAAATATTTTTCCAAGTAATGCATGTCGACTGCTTCGTCATAAAATAAATAACCTTCCCGTTTGTGTTTCATGCTCATATTATATTCTACATAGCTTATATTATAAAAAATAAGTGTTCAGTCCCAAGTGAATTGCCTTGTATTACTAACAACCTAATACATACATAACTAATAACTTATATATTAGTTAGATTGTTAGTAGGCAGTGGATACTGATTAGATTTTATTTTTATTCAAGCCTAAAGCATGAAAAGAATATGTGGGAGAGAAAATGTTCACAAAGTATGGTCCAAATCGGTTGGCATGCATAGCTGAAAAACCACTCTTCTTAATATTGGGAATAGAATTTGTAAAAATTATTGATATTGTCAGGCGATAATTTTGTTTATAAGAAAATATGTTATTATTTATTAGTTGTATTCTAATGATTTTTGTTTTATCCAACAGACTTGATCGGAGGATTTTTGTTTAGCAAATTTTGTCGAGTATGGGTTCATATCATATGTAAGGTTGTAATTTATCAATATTTCAGCCAATAATCTTGCGTGTGAAATATTGAGCCTTTTAACATGTTCAAATCCCCTTCAGTGCCTGCATGGTCTAAGGAAGGGTGCGCAAACTCATGGCCCACGAGACATATCTGGCCGGCCCACTTGCATACAATTCTTTTATATTCCTATGTCTCCTGTAGTCATATATAAACTCAAAAAATAAGTTTAGTTTCAGTGTGTACATCATTTTGAATAACAAAAAAAAACTTTAACTAGGCCTATTCAAAACTCTGGTACATATTTTTCTCACTTTAAATTCATGTTTGTATGAATTTTTTATTTACATAATGTAATAAACACTGCTTTGAGTATTTCGCTTACACACGATACACATATGGGAAAATATCAGTTTTTAAATATAGGCCTTCATTGATAATTTTAAATATAAGGCATTACATAAATAGGAATAGCCTTTCTTTGGTGGGCACATGGATTAAACTTTGGGCTCCTATGGTCTAGCTCTCCAGTGTCGAGGAGGTAAAGGTTTGAATCCCATCCAGCTGTATAGAGGGTGGTATTTCCTAGATGGATTCCAAATTCCCTTCACTCAAATGCATTATCTCTAAATTATATCTTCCTCATCCTTTACCCACTACCGTAATTAAAATGTGCATAGTCTGGAAAGGTAGTAAGACAGGTTGAGAAACCAAAAGTCTAGAATATATTTAAGCAAACATGTTTCTAGAGGCTATGGCCCACAACCCTAAGTTTGTAAATTTAGCCTATTGACTCATTTGTGTTTGAGACCAATGGTCTAAGAAATCACTCTCACAATAGACTGGAGTACCAATGACGAGGATATCGGGGTTCGAATCCTGGTCAAGTTTACTGAGGTTGGTTTTACTTAAATGGTTTTGCACCCTCCCTCAATGCAAATATGGGTAGGCTACACTTCCTCTAAAATATTATTATTATTATTATTGTTAGTAGTAGTAGTGGTGGTGGTGGTGGTGGTGGTGGTAGTAGCAGCAGCAGCATCGTGTCTTACTACCCATTCAGGTTATACACATTTATGCTATTGTGTCGTGGTAGGGTGATTGCGAGATGAAAGGGAGGACCTAAAGTTTAACGTGGAATCCGAACCACGGTGGAGGCCTGGCATTTCACACCTTCACAAGTTGTGATTAATACACGTCTTGTCAGAGGTGAAGGAAGGGTTTGGCAATCAGATAAATTTGTGCCGGGACCGAGGATTGAACCCCGAAGTCCTAGTACAGAAGTCTGACACCTTACCCCTAGACCGCAGGTCAAATTTCCTCTAAAATAAGCACCTTCCTCGTCATTAACATAAGTGTAATTAGTACATAATTATGCGTTAATATGCGGTGCTAAATAAATATATAAATATAAAATTTATTTTATGTAAAAAAATGGCTACTACCCGCATCAGTGAAAATGTGGGTTAATGTGTCAGCCTCATCTGGTCTTGTTTGGTTTTCTGGTGATAGGAAAGTTAGGGTTCAATTTTTTGGTCTTATATTAAGGGTGGTTTTCACTAAATAGTTTTCTCTCTCTCTTTCTCTCCCCACACAAATGTGGGTACATTTATCTCTCAAATTCTACCTTAATCATCCCATTGATGTGAATATAATGATAGTCAGACTTGGAGGATAGAAAAACAGAGGCTATTCAAATGAAACTCAAAACTGATTTAAAATGTCCTGTTTCAGAGTGTCCGAGGCTCTTCTATTTGGTGCATGGATGTTGGGTCAATCCCTCGCATATGTCCCAAGTTTCAACACAGCAAAACTGTCCGCTGGTCGTCTTTTGTCACTTATAGATCGCAAACCTAGAATACAGTCTACTAATGAAAATCAAACTTCAGTATGTACATTAAACGTCTATTTTGGTTCATATTTTTACATTAATTTTAAGAGGGCCATTTATTGGAGGGATGGACATTTTGCAGAAATCCATAAATTCCACCTTATGTATTTAAGAAGTGGTCTTTTTTTAATAATGTTCAAGCCTAAATGAAAGTAAACTCTATCATCATGTCTTCATATAATTAAAAACCTTACATTTTAAGTTTTAAAATTTTAAAAAAAACATAAAGTAAAGTGGTGATCAACAATAGAGTAGTTAGTAATATAATTGAGGATTGTTATATTGGTCTTGAACTTTGAAACTAAAATTCTCATTAAAAAACGGTGTAGTGTTAGAATGTTTCTTTAAATTGTTGTTTTTCTACATATTTATATTTTATTGTTTCCTGACATCAGTTTTATGACCTATTAAATGTTCATACTTAATTCTGGTCAAGTTTTATTAAATTTCAGTAGAATGGTGTAATTTTATTATGTAGTTTGATATTCTCTAAAATATTTAAATGTTTGATCAGAGAATAACATTTTTATCAATTAAATTTACTCTATATTCTACAAAACATATTAATAATTTATCTACAACAATCACTAAGGATTTAAATTGTATGGGATATTTATAATGTATTTACTTTTTAATCACTTTTGTGTGTTGAGAAGTGGTAAGTAAATCTTTTGACAATGATTTTTAAAATTTTTGTGTATGATAGATTTCAGGAGATGGTCGCATACAATATTCAAGAGTGAAGTTCTCATACCCAACTAGACCTGGCGTGACAATCCTTCATGGTTTGGATCTAATGATTGAACCTGGAAAGACAGTGGCTCTAGTGGGGCCTAGTGGGTGCGGCAAGTCAACGTGCATACAGATGTTGCTGAGATTCTATGACCCAATGGCAGGAACTATTGTAAGTTGAGATTTAGTAACATAATTTGTAGGTCTTTATAGCATATTAATTACTGTTAACTACTTAAAAGTCATTTTGAGCCAATGTAACTTTTTTTTGTGTGTCTAAGCAAAGTAAATTTGTGTGTTTTTTGCAGGCATTGAATAATTTTGATGTTCAAGAAGTTTCTCTAAGAGCTCTTCGATCTGAAATTGGCCTTGTGTCACAAGAACCTGTGCTATTTGACAGAACTATAGCTGATAATATAGCATATGGTGACAATAAACGCACAGTTCCAATGGAAGATATAATGGAAGCTGCTAAGAAAGCCAACATTCATAGCTTTATTTCATCTCTACCCTTGGTGAGTTCAAAATGATAATTAACATTGGACATATATGAGTGGTGGATGGTTAGTTGTTCTGCAGCTATCACACATAAAAAATACATTTAAATATACTCTAGGTTGCTGCTATTCTATTACTACATAATTCCCTGCATTATCTAGTAGGAATTTCCATTTTTTCCAGATAAATTATGTTAAAGTGAAGAGGAATAATTTTTATTTTTGCTAAGATAGACTAAAATAAAGTTTATTTACTGTTTTATTTCTCTCAGGGTTACAATACAAGGTTGGGATCCAAGGGTACACAACTATCGGGAGGGCAGAAACAAAGAGTTGCTATCGCCAGGGCCCTTGTGAGGAATCCTCGCATTCTACTACTCGATGAGGCGACTTCAGCTCTGGATACACAGAGTCAAAAGGTAGGTTTACAAAGTAACCACTAGGGCTTTTATCTACAAAAGAGCCATACATACATTGTATAGTTATTTTAACAAAGCATCTTACTATTGGTCTAGGCTATACAAATTTAATTATATATTAATAGGGCAAGAATGAGGAAGTTGGAATTTAAAGGAAATGTACCCCCGTGTGTGAAATTATTTAGAAATTTCCCTTAGTATGTCCAGCTGATATTTGGACCCCAACTTCCCTATCATCAGCAAATCAGACGAGTCAAATTAAGACAATGTGCCCCACAGGTATAATCCTGTAAATATCTAGTGCAAATTTAACTTTAAAACATTTAGTTACAAAATAAATACATTAAAATGTTATAGTGATTGTAATTATAAGAGAAAGGTAGCAAGTATGTTGTGTATAGTATACAGTCCATTTGGCATAAAAGTGGTTCTAAATGACACCTAACTAAAGCAACCAGTTCTACTCTCATGTAAATAATTGTTTGGATGTTTCTTTCTTTTTTTTAGTAGCATTTTTGGTTTACTTGAATGTAAAGTGTATATATAAGAGCTTGTAGAAGGTTGCCTTTAATGCAAAAACAAAGATGGCATACAGACAAACTAAGCTGGTGGATGATAGCTAGCAATGACTGTAAATGGTATTCATGCACTCGTGTTTACAAAATTAAAACTTTAGTTATTAAAAACATTTATTATTTATTTTATAATTTGTGGTGGCCAACTAAGAATATATAAATGTGAATATAATACTTTTCAATGTATTATTTCATGCACTATATTATTTATTGTTGCTACATTTGTGAAACAAAAAACATAACAGTTTTAATACTATTTTTTGTTCTTTAAATTAGTTACGAAAAAGACACCATACAGTAATCCTAATGGTAGTATTATTAGAAGCATTTGATAACATTTTTATTACTATGAAAACAATAATTATTTCCACATAGGTTAACATTAGTGACTTTCAACCAATGTTTGAAATTTTAAAAAAACTTCTGCTAGCTATCAGTTACCACCACTCCTATAATATAAGATAATATATCTCCCCTTCAGGTTGTTCAAGACGCACTTGACCACGCCCGAGAAGGCCGCACATGTATAACTATCGCACACAGACTCACAACAGTCCAGCAGGCAGATATTATCTGTGTACTTAGTCAGGGCTGTGTAGCAGAGATGGGATCTCATTCGGAATTAGTGGAGAAGGGCGGTTTGTATTTGCAACTGCTCAACCAGGCTGCAGCAGCTTACAAGTGATGGTTGTGAGGAATTACTACAAAAGTGCTTACTAATACAATATGTTATTTACAGTTAACGGTAGCTCTCTGATTTGTACCAAAAATTTGTATATAATTACATCTAAATAACAATCCATTAATCTACACCCGAAATTCTCTGACAAGACAACTTGTGAATGTGAGGAATGCCAGGCCTCCACCGTGGTTCGGATTCCACGTTAAACTGTAGGTCCTCCATTTCAATCTCACAATCACCCTACCATTACACATTAGCGTAAGTGCATATAACCCTAACGGGTAGTAAGACGCGGTGCTAATAATAATAATACACCCAAAATTACATCAATACTGCTTAAATTAATATGAGTACTTGTGATGCGACATGTTTAAATGTACTTTGGATATTTTTGTTATACATGGTAAAGTATTTAATATTTATATGCAATTCACTGTCAAAACAATTTTTAATATTCATTAAAATAGTTTTCTCATTGTGATTTAAAGAAAAAAAACTATTGGAAACATTAGGTATTATTAATAAATAATAAGTTTAGCATTGTGACGGTAAAATAATATAAAATTTTACCACTTATTTTCGGACAGACATTAAAGATTATTTTGATAATGATAGTACTTATATTGGTTATTTCAACACTTTTAAGTACACTTCAAAATGAAATATTCAATCAATTGTAAAAGTTTATTCAATAAATTCACAATATTTATTTTGTTTGAATAAGTATTTGAGAAAACAAAACCTTAATATTTACTTCTGCAGGGAGCCTGATTCTCTACATTGCACCCTAAAGTTCTGCCCTAACCATTTTGTTGAACAGTTTTTATTATAAAAATATGAATGCCATGTGATGTTGATAAATGTTGTTTTTGTAAGATTGTATTAAACAATCATACACTTTTTTCTTTTTTTACATATATTGTATGATAATCCTATATTGAATATCTAAATAAAAGTGTTTGTTTTTTGTTTTGTTTTCATCGTGTCTTACTACCCGTTCGGGTTATACGCTTTAAGTACTAATTACTCTAATGGACAAGGAATTGGAAAGGTTGAATTAGAGGAAGTGAACCCGCATTTGCGTGGAGGGAGAGTGGAAAACCATTTAGGAAAAACCACCCCCAGTTCACCCGACCAAGATTCGAACCTCGATCTCCCCGTCCTCAGCAGTCGAGCTCAACACGACTAGCGCATTAGCCAACTACACCACCGAGGCGGGTAAATAAAAGTGCAAAGTCCATGTATATGAAATATTCCTGAAGGCAAATCAAAGTTTTAGTATGTTTTAAAATATTAAATGTTTAAAAAATTATATATGTCCATATTTATATAGTTTAGACATTATGGTTTTATTGCAAAGAGTATTTAATATATTTTGTCTTAGGCTGATGACAAGTAAATACAATAACATTAAATTCAATTACTGGTTCTGAAAATTGTTTTCTTGTGAACATTAATTTATAAGCACAAAATGACAAAAATTAAATATAAATCTGTGTTTTAGCCTTCAATACCTTTATAGTTATCAAAGTTATTTTCCATTTTCAAAGCTTCACACACCCCTAATAACTTTATTCGTGATCAAGAAATTATTAGAATAAAATAAATATATTTCAAAAACATACACATCATCTTAAAGTAAATATGAACTGTATCCAAATAATACAGTATGTCTGAGTTTTCATCTTGACAAATACATATTTGCCACACATTTTGGATATAAGATTGTGTTTGATTACTCAAACAGTTAACATCCTTGAGACTGTAGTGCTACTACCTACCACCTAACTTGGAAACTATTCATACACTTTGTAATAAATAGCCCTCATGAAGTTAAATTAGGGTTTTTGAACTAAAACATGGGCCATTTATTTATATTAATTGATACTAAATATTAGTTTTTCATCTTATTACAAAACAAACAAAAAGTAGCTATGGTGATTCAGTGTGGTGTAGGCTGGCAGAAAATGTAAAGTTCTTTGCTCTAGTAGAAATTAAATAAGTTTGAGGTAAAACACTGCACTAAGGTCTAACAAGAACATACCATGACATATTGATTTTGTCCTTGCATCCAAAGAAATGAGTGAGGTGCAACTGCAATATTGGTAACAATTCAGAAATACACTTGACTACACCCTTGCTAATGAGGGTGGCTGGTAAAAGATAAATAGCAAGGCAATGATACAATATTAGTAGAGAATTCAGATAAGTAACCATTAAACTGTGTTCAGTTACATGCTTTAATATGTTTGGAAATATACAAGCAATATAAATATAGGCCTAGCTACTGAGAAATATTTAAATAAAAGTGATAGTATTTCATTCACTATCTTTAGATAAAGTAGTTTGCTTTGAGCCATAATCTTCAAATTTTATAAATTATTTATACTCCTAAGTTTAAATGCTGTCAGAAAAAATTATGTTATTCTAAAATTTTAGTCAAAGTAAAAAGTGGCGCCAAATAGCTGTATTGAATTAATACAAATTTAAAGGAGTTTATAAGGAGAAAAGGGAAAGTATGATTATTCTGAATGTTAGGGGGGAAAAAATCTTTATTAACTAATATAATTATTGATAAAATGCATTATTATTCACAATCAACACATTGGGATATCCCAATAGTTAGGTTAATAACTGTTTGTAGGTTTGCTAGTAATAAATAAATAGTTAATGATGCACTCATCAATATCAGTGGATGTTGTGCCATGTTGTCTAACATTGACTGGAATACCTTGTAAGGGAGAAGGTTGTACATTTGGACAAATCTCACTAATGATTTTTTGTATAGAATATTTTTAAAGATCCATACAATATAACAGAATGATTTGAATTGTCATAGTTTGGAAATTTTATCCCAGCCTCATATCAGTTATTGGATTGTTTTAAATATATTTTAGGTACACGACGTCTGTCCATAGGTACAACTGGTGTTGTACCTTTGGTATATATTATATCTATGGACTTAAAAAGTCAAAGTTTGGATGTTTTGGATGCCAAATTGTAGTAATTCAAAGAATAATTATATCGCAAGAACTAATTTATTAGTTTGTTGATACATATTATTTAAGCATAGCAACGGTAGCAAGAATGGTAAACAACATCATAGAAGAATAAAAAACAATCATGACAGTATCTAGGATTAACATATCACAATAAAGTGCATACAAGTCTTTGGCGAGTGATTAATTGTTCATTGTTTTGTCTTATTTCAACACTCCCCCTCACTCGTCAAAGTCATTGTCCAAGCCCAAGAGCTTTCCTTCTCTCTAGCTCCCCATTGGCTTGATATTTATTCTTTAATACCATTCTACTACCTATCACATTGTCACCATCTTCTCGATCTACAATTCCCCAAGTTTCATTTTTTAAGTGAGATTTTATTTCTTCTTTCATAGCTTTTTGCCATGCTTCTCCATCACCTCCTTCTAATGTATCTTTTAACATCACAATAGACTGACACATCATAATCTGACATCCAAATTGGAAGTTTCCTGTTGTGTTTTGGTCTTGAGTGTACTTGATCTTCAGCTGGATCTTGTTCTTCTTGGTTTGAGAGTTCTACGAGGTCTTGAACTGGAACAGATGGAGTTGGAAGAGTTTTTTCATCAACATTTTCTTCATTAATAACTTCTTTATTGTCCTCATTATGTTGATCATCTATTACTATAATGTTTTCTCCTCTTCTCTCCTTTGAGTCATAGAATTTTTTGCTCAAAACTCTGACATCTCTTGTGATTTTGATTTTCCTTTCGTTGGGCATCCATATTCTATAAGCTTTAGAGATGTCAGAGTATCTGACAAAAATCCCTTCATCTGCTCTGGAAGTAAACTTTCCTTTGCCAGTTTTTTTTTTGTCCAAAACGAAGGTTTTGTTGCCAAATACATGAAGATGTCGAACCGATGGAACTCTTCCTACCCATTTCCGAAAAGGAGTTTCACCTTTAAGGGTCCTTGAGGGAGACCTATTACGCAGATAGTTTGCTGTGTGAATTGCCTCAGCCCAAAATGACGGGGGGACGTTTGACTCCAACATGAGACATCGGGCTTTATCAAGTAGGGTTCTATTCATCCTCTCAGATAACCCATTTTGTTGAGGGGTATACGGTGTAGACAGCCACCTCTGAATTCCGCATTCTTTTAGAAAACTCTCAAAGTATTTGTTGCAGTATTCTGAGGTTTCATTATCAGATTGCAGAAATTTAATTTTGTTTTCTGTAAAATTCTCAACCTCGTTTTTATATGTTTTGAAAACTTCTAGAACTTCATTTTTATGTTTTAAAAAATAAACTCGGCTGTAGCGTGTTTTCTCGTCCGTAAAGGTTACAAAATATCTTGAACCGCCAGGGGATTCAACACGCATGGGGCCACAAACATCCGAATGCACTATTTCCAAAACTTTGAGGTTTTCTGGAACTTCTCTTGTAGAAAAGGGAGCTCGGGTCAATTTTCCTTTAATGCATACCTCACAATCACTCAGCGTATCACCCTTTTTGAAATCTAAGCCTTCCAATGTTTCATTTTTGCACGCCAACCTTAAATCTACTTCATTTAAGTGAGCTAGTTTTTTATGCCATTTTTCTATTGCATGTTCTTCGTGCGCTTTATTTGTTACTTCTACAGACTTAGAATTAACATAATATAGCCCATTTGACTTCTTAGCTTCCAGTACTACATTGCCTTGAGGATCTGTTACTAATGCTTTGTTCTTTTTGAACAGGACATCGAACCCTTTATCAGTCACTTTAGATACTGATAGTAGATTTGTGGTCAGATTTGGTACAAATAATGTGTTAGGCAAATTAATTTTGTTCGAATCTTTCATTTCGATTTTAACTAGGCCAGTACCAATAATAGAAGCTGTATGATTCTTAGATGCCAGTTTAAGAGTCCCATGTTCAGGGGTTTCAACAAAGTCCTGAAAACTGTCTTTATTTCCACACATATGTGAACTGCATCCGCTGTCAATGCACCATGATGAACTTTCAGACTCACCTGAATTAGAAGAAAGGCACTGTTCTTCCACTTTGAAAGTTGACTCCCCCTTTTTATTGTTGCTCCAACAGTTCACGGCCTTATGACCGATCCGTCCACATTTATGGCATTTATATTTAAATTGCGAGGTTGAGGGAACATTTGTAGGTTTTTGAAAATAATTTGAACAATCTTTGTTCTTTGATTTTTTAATATTTCTTCCGAAAAAAGCATCCTCCAAGGTCATACTAAAATTTTTGCTTCTGGCTTCAAACTCTTCAATTATTTTGATTCTTAATTCCTCTGGGTTAGGCAAGTTATCCCTGGATTCAATTGCTACCCTAAAATTTTCAAAGGATTTAGATAAGCTATAAAGCATCATTATGCTTAAAAGATCGAGATTTATACTGATTTCCACCTCTTCAAGCCTATCAACAGCGCCAGTGAATTTATTTAAATGATTATGGACGTTGTCACCCTCATTCATTTTCTGAAGGATCAATTGTTTCAATAAAGTGGCTTTTCTAGCGGGACTTTACTTTGGTAAAGTTTTGATAATGTATCCCACACATCTTTTGAAAATTTACAGTTCTTAATATGTCTTAAGTTCACTGGGCGATATAGTTAAGGTAAGATCTGACCTTGCGTTGAGATCTTGTTCCTTCCATTTCATTATATCAGCATCAATGGTTGTGGAGCATTTTTTTGACCAGAAACATATTTCCATAATCCATTTCTTATCAAAATTGGTTGTGCTTGAAGCTTCCAAGTATCGTAGTTATCCTTTTTAAGTGGCTCGATACGATAGTTTACAAAATTTGCCATGACAAAAAATTAATTGTTTAACTAGCAGCACAAACTAGAACACTTTCACAATCGACGAGCACAACTTAATACTTTCAGTTAAACTACAATAACTTACAGCAGTTTTAGAATGAATTACTTCATTTATTTTGAGCACATGTATGGGCCCATAACCTGTAGTAATTCAAAGAATAATTATATCGCAAGAACTAATTTATTAGTTTGTTGATACATATTATTTAAGCATGGCAACGGTAGCAAGAATTGTAAACAACATCAAAGAAGAATAAAAAAACTATCATGACAGTATCTAAGATTAACATATCACAATAAAGTGCATACAAGTCTTTGGCGAGTGATTAATTGTTCATTGTTTTGTCTTATTTCAACACAAATTAAGTCATTAAAGCATGTTTCTATAAACTACATGGTTTACTCCTTACTCCACACCATTGGTGCAAAAAGATAGGCCTTATATGTACAACCATAAAGCTGGGGAAAGCAATAACAAAAGCAAAATCCCTAAAAAAAGGTCTGCTCTGGGTGTCCTCAAAAGGAATTAACGTGCAGTGCGGTAAGATTGTAGCACGTTCATATATTATATCATTCAATAAAGTGCTATTATCATTAATTTGATTTGAGGGGAATGCCAGGCCTCCACCGTGGTTCGGATTCCACGTTAAACTGTAGGTCCTTCATTTCATCTCACAATCACCCTACCATTACACAATCACCCTACCATTACACATTAGCGTAAGTGCATATAACCCGAACGGGTAGTAAGACGCGGTGCTAATAATAATAATAATTTGATTTGATGGCTAAAAACAGACAAATTATTGATTGTGACCGTTGCGTATCTTTGTATCAAAATTTTGGCAAACAAATAATTCACGTTTAATGGCCCATCTACAACCAAACACACCCACTTGTCAGACTCGCAACTATGCAATAACGTAATTATGTCTGTCTACAATAGCTTACGCAAACACAATCGTATGTCGGAATTGTCAGAGCAGCTTGTCGGGAGATGAATATTGTCCATCTCTTGCGTTTATGTAGTTGCGTTGGCTTGCGTTCAGCCAATAAAAAAGCAATATGGATGGACTACTAAAATCAAATAATATAAAGTTATTTGGTCTATGACAACAACGCTTGGAAATGTATAGGGTTTTCAATTAAAATCATATGTATTTAACCATTTAAATATTTATTTATTTGAAAACATTAATATGAATTTGACTTTAATAGTCATCATTGATGTTTGTTCCTATTGGTTGAAATTACGTCTTACGACTTTTCATTGTAGACAGTCTATTTTGTATTTAAGAGAAGCGTAATAACGAGTGCATTTTGGACTCGCAACCATGCAATCGCAAACACACTTGTAATTACGCTTCTCTTAAATACAAAATAGACTTGTCTACAATGAAAAGTCCTAAGACGTAATTTCAAGCAATAGGAACAAACATCAATGATGACTATAAAGTCAAATTCATATTAATCTTTTTAAATAAGAAATAAATATTTAAATACACATATTTGTTTTTTGATTCACTGAACGCAAGCCAACGCAACTACATAAACGCAAGAGATGGACAATGTTCATCTCCTCCCGACAAGCTGGTCTGAGAGTTCCGACATACGATTGTGTTTGTGTAAGCTATTGTAGACAGACAAAATTACGTAATTGCGTAGTTGCGAGTCCGACAAGCAGGTGCGTTTGGTTGTAGACGGATCATTACTTTTATGGCCCGTCTACAACCAAACGCACCCACTTGTCGGACTCGCAACAATGTAATTTTGTCTGTCTACAATAGCTTATGCAAACACAATCGTATGTTGGAACTGTCGGACCAGCTTGTCGGGAGGAGATGAACACTGTCCATTTCTTGCGTTTATGTAGTTGCGTTGGCTTGCGTTCAGCCAATCTAAAAACAAATATGGATGGACTACTAAAATCAAATAATATGAAGTTATTTGGTTTAGGACAAAAACGCTTGGAAATGTATATTAATTAATACAGGATTTTCAATTAAACTCATGTGTATTTAACCATTTAAATAGTTTTTAAATATGTATTTCTTATTTGAAAACATTAATGTGGATTTGTCTTTTATAGTCATCATTGATGTTTGTTCCTATTGGTTGAAATTACGTTTTACGACTTTTCAATATAGGCAGTCTATTTTGTATTGTAATTACGAGTGCATTTGCGATTGCGTATTTGTGAGTCCGACTGGCCTTTACCAATGATAAGCAACAAATGGATACCAGGTTTAAAACGTCTAGTAGTCTCTTGTTATACTTTTATTTTATAATCAGTAATTCAATTGAAAACTTTCAACCTAGTCAACCCTAAATGATTGGGTTACATTTTAGTGAACAATTTATTTTAAAAAAAAACAGTTCCATTCTATTTTATCTATTTTGGAGTTACGTTACATAAATCATGTGAACCCAAAAGCTACAAATATAGTGTCCCAAAGTAGCTATACAAACTTTATTCAAATACATAGGCCTACCTGTGAAAATGAACTTTAGGTGTCTAATGTATTTTTACAACTATTTGTTGTGATCTAGAGATGTGTCGTTCGCGAACGAATCGTTTAAATCGAAAGGATCCTCTAAAACGAGTCGAACTAGTTCACCATAGCCACGTGAACTAGTTCGAATTGAACGACATATGACAATCGGGAGAATTCGGCCGACCTCGGTTGCAGAAATAACGAGATAAGAAGTTTTTTCTTTCTTTTTCCAGCAAATCTACCTCTGTGTCCCCGCCTTAAGTGTCTAAAACCAAACAATAAGCAACATTGTCCTCACTGGTAGGGGTAGTCATTACGATAAAGGCTACAATAGGTAAATACAAATGGATTCTTAGAAATTAAGATATTTTAAAACTATCACTACCCACGTGGTCTAAGGCAGAATATATTTCGGAAAAGTGATCCCAAAGTTTACTGATTGAAAGCCGTAGGTCGGTCGCGAACGATGGGCCACTAGCCTGTATCAGGTCGGTCGCGAACGATGAGCTGCAAAACAAGTATTCGTTCGCGAACGACTGAACGATAAAAATGAACGGCTCATTTCACTGAACATGAATCACTCTGAGCCGTTCCCAACAGTGAGCCATTCTGCCCATCTCTATTATGATCTATGCTTATATGTTTCACGAATAAAGTATCGCTGCTGCCTCTATAATCGCTGCCGAATGCTGAGTGCTGAGCTTGTGACTTGGTCTTATTCACAGATCAGTACACTCACATCTTTCACATACATTTTCAATACAAAATATTTGTTGTTAAGAACAAAATTGAAAAAAACTAACTAAGCGAATCACATTTCAGATTCTTTTTAAAAATAGGCTACGAAAAATAATCATTTATTATTTTTTCCAGTGATCCTATCCCCAAATGCGCAAATAAGAAACTAAAATAAGAAACAAAATAGAAAAAATATAAAAAAACATTAATATTTACTATACGTTGATGATCCTAATCATCCTTAAGTCTAATCTAAAGTGTGTGTATATAAAAATTGATTAAATATTTTCTAGAATCTCTTCATTTAAATGTTAAGTCTCAGTACTGTGATTATGAGTTATATTCCGTTATATTTAAATTAGTTTAGTTGCTAATAATATACGTTTAGTTCATATACGATTAGATGTACGGCATTTAAAATAAAATAACACTACAATAATATAATATATGACCTGCATTTCAAACTAAATTTTCTAAACCAATCGCCATTATGTTATGTTCATTTTTAATATCACATAAATTTTAATTGTATCAAAACAGATCACTAAATAAATTACACAATTACAAGAGTTTCTCAAGGTACGTCAAAAGTTTTAATATTGGTACTCAAGTTTAATATAATGTTTTTTGGACCACTAATTTTGCCAAAATTACATAACATTTCACTATAAAATATTAAATAACATTTTTTGTGTCTCTTTTTTTCAATTGTATGAAACTTCTTAAAACGGATACTTTTGTATTAACTGTACGTTCGTCAGACACCTGAAAAAAAATATTAAACTTGGCACAGTTTGTAAGATGTTACCATACTTTCATGCAGCTGGTCAATTGCCATACGCAAAATCGGCTCATCTCTCTGCCCAGAAAATGTTGAATTTACAGAAAAACATCAAAAAGGAAGACTTAGAAAAGTTTGTTGACTATACTGCTTTACGATAAGAAGAGCAGACAGTTTTTTTCACCAGTAATTGGACTGACATGACCCATGAACAAACATTCATGTGAACATCAAAATCTATTGGTTGATTAACTAATGGAAGAGGCCTCAGTGAACGGACCGTGACGAAGTTTGTAGCATGTTCTCCTGGGTTTCTCCAGATTAGTGAGGCATTTGAGGAGTTCTCTGGGTGTGTAGCAAAGTTCAGGGAGCAGCACACAGAACTCAGATGTACCAGAAGAGAACGTGATCTCTAGGATGTAAACAAATCTGTTTATTGGTTTCATGCTTGTCATCCTTTGCGGCAGGACATTGGGTTGGTTTCTGTCTATTCTGGGCTTGCAGTGACAAATGATGGTGTCAGTTTTGATAATGCTTTTGGAGTGGGGATTTGTAGCATGAAGGAAATTGAAGGGAGTAACTTTGCTGATGTTAAGCTGAAAAGAAAGAATAAGGTGAAAACAATAGCAAGTGTGGCGCGCAGTATAAGGGTAATATCAGAAGATGTTGCAATAAATCCTGATCAGTTGTTCAGCAGAGTCGTTTGCATCTCCCAACGAACACATAACTTCAAATGTTATGTCCAGTATGAGCTCAGCCCCTATCCATTAGCTTTGTTTAAGAATAGTAAGATGTTCAAAAAGGGAACCAAAGCAAGTTTAATCAAGGTATTTGAGAAATGTAATGTAATCTAGGAATAATAACAAAATTTTACACATAAGATGCATGTTATAGATGGGGGATACCTTCTCCGTAGTATAGTGTGGTCCTTTGCAGATACATATGGGAATATTATTCGAAGATATGTGAACCATGTTATTGATAAGCATGGGAAAAATTGCTATATTGTGTTTGACGGCTACCCAGAGTATCCCACAAATAAAGGTCTGGAACATATCCCCAAAGGAAAAAGAACTTCACCGCAGATCAATTTCACGTCTGAAATGAAGTGTTCTCTAAATCAAAATGAATTTATATCCAGTCCAAAGAACAAGAAAAATCTTATTGAGCTGCTTGTTAAAAAGCTAACTAAATAACATATTTCCGCATCAGTGGCTTAGGAAGATTCAGATGTTGAAATTATACAGAAAGCCATCAGTGTCTTCAAGAGTTATAGCCAATGCTCGATAGTTGTTGTTGTTGGACAAGATACTGACCTGTTAATATTACTCGTTGGACTACCCGAATCAGAAAATATTCCAATGTTTTTCTAGAACCCTTCTGGTACTAACAACTCTAAAATGTTGTATGATATTTGCAAGATACCTAAAGAAATTGGATAAATGAAGAATGTGCTCCTCTTCATATATGTTATAACAGGGTGTGACACCATATCTGCCTTTTTTTCTTTTTTTTTTTCGAAAAGGCAAGCTTACAGCTTTTCTTATGCTTGAGAAGTCTGAGCAGCTCCGTACAAAAGCCATTATATTTAATACAAGAGGGGCTGACCGAAACGAGGTTAAAAAAAACAGGAGAGGATTTCACTCTCAAGTTGTATGGTTGTTGTAGTTCTAACAATTATAATGAAAGCAGGTACACAATGTATCTCAAAGCAGTGGTAAGAATATATATAAATCAAAATTCAACATGGTATCTCTAGCTCCAACCTTTGCTGCAGCTGAGCAGCCCTCCTGTCTAACTTATTACCAGGTTCAAAAATAGCTTGGGCAAAAGCATATCGACGTGACTGAATGGGGCTGGAGACTTGAAAACAACAAACTCTACGCTGTTAACTCTACAAAACCAGCAGCACCTGAGGAAGTTATCAACTTGGTATCTTGTTACTGTAAGGTGACCTGTCAGAACAACTGCAGCTATGTGAAGGTGCCCTTCGAATTTACGGAAATATGTGGAGTTTGCAGAGGATCCTGTACCAATGTTACTGTGGCACAAAAAGAGGATGAGGATTTAATGGAGGTTAAAGAAGCCCACTCTTGAAAACTATGTTATAGTTGGTTCTTCTCTCAACAGACTAACTTCATAACACGAACATTATACTGTAAGTGTAAGATGTAATTAGTATTTAAGAGTAATACCAATGTATTAATATTTTCAAAAGTAAATTCTTTCTTTTTGAAGCTAGTATGGTTATACGTTATTTTACAAGAGCCAAAAGACCATTCTCCCTGAGGTAATCGCCCACTTTGCCATTTAATTAACGTTGTTACTCATTTTCAATATTAATAAGAAACTAATAGGTAACCTATATTATATGGGTTTAAGGCGTTTTAAATTGATTTCAAACGTATTAGGGGATTTTTTTCTATAAATTCCTTCGCTGTCCAAATTTATATTAGAAAAACATTTATTGTTAGCGAAGAAAAAATATATTATTAGATTCCCCACTCAATTAGGAGATTTTTTAAAACAAACTGCAACGTTTTACGATAAATAGTGACTGAGATAACATTAATAATAGAAAACCGTGTGATTTTGGATTTTGGGAGAGTGGGGGAGGAAGCAAGAGGGGTAGGAATGGGAACTTTTGTCTGGACACATGTCTACATGAAGGTAGTTGATAAGGAAAACATTAGCTTTATATTTATTTTTTTCCTTTATAAACCTCAGGTTGACTGGGTTCATTTATCCAAATGTTTAATTGCATCTACTATTTCTGGTGCCGTTTTTCTTTTAAGATTTTTCATAGGCTTCGATGATGGTTGTGTGATTTTTTTCTTGTGAATTGGAAGATTTTCTTTTAGGTTTCCCAATTGGAATTTTGTCTTATGATTCTTCAATTTGGGACTCTTAATCCTCATTACGATTTTTTGATTGACTTAAACGGGTCAGATCATTTTTTTAAAAAAAGGTAAAAAGGTTTAAATCTTTTTAGTTAAGAGAATGTGATACGGTACCTATCTTCTATTTAATTATCAAAAATCAATCTATTATTTGTCTTCGATTTTCAAAAACAATCGTCTTCAAAAAAATAATTAAACACGCCATTATGAATGAATAAATAAACAAAGCAAAGTATGAACCTAGTTTGAAATCCAAAACAGTCACGCATTTATTATCAGTGTCTCAATTTATGCATATAGTGACATTGTAAAAAGGTGACCCACCTAGGGTTGCCAGATGTCCCGGTTTTCCGGGATTGTACCGTTTTTTAGTTGATAGTCCCAGGTGCAACAACTATGGCGTTACCATTTTTACGTTCACACGCCCCAGGGTTGGGATATCAGTTATATTACTGCGCACTTGCTATCACACGGCTATGTGATGATCCGATGATACGAGGGGTGTTCAAAAAGAAACCGAACTTTTGCTATAACATCTTTATTGCTCATTGTACAACATTTTAGGCACTGTCACCCTCAAAGTAGTCCCTTCTACTGGCAATACACCGTTCCCAACGTTGCTTCCATTTTTGGAAAGCCTCCTGTAACGCACTTTGTGGGATGGCACGCAGGTCTCTTGTCGCATTGTCCTGAATCTCCTCTATGGTTTAGAAACGACATCCCTTCAACGTGGTTTTAAGTTTGGGAAACAGGAAAAAGTCTGCTGGGGTTAGGTCCGGAGAATACGGTGGATGGGGCACTATGGGAGTGTGATGTTTTGCTAGATAGCTGCGGACAAGGAGCGACGCGTGAGCTGGCGCATTGTCATGATGCAACATCCAAGTCTGGTTTCCCCACAACTCAAGCCTCTTC
>CABEEJ010001470.1:109625-155104 GCA_901482245.1 Timema douglasi
TGTAAAGTGGTCAGGGTTTTAGGCCCTTAGCTCTCAACCTTTTCATTTATAAAATTATATTAGTTTTTCCTTTAGTTTACATATTAATACACTCAAGATACGGAGAGTACTAAACTGATAAATACATTGTTCTTTTCCATTCATCTAGGACTAATTTAATTCTCTTTATTACTATCAAATGGTTAATTATAAGAAAGTGTGGGGTTTTATGGTAATTATGAGTTATGTAAATCATAACCAAAGTTGTAAGCAATATAATTATGTTTCAAATTTCAATTCATTAACTCCATTTTCAGGCCTTTAAACTTATAATATAATAGTTTTTCATTATTTAAAGTCTTTGTTGGAATATTAGAGTCATCCAAATTCATTACTTTTACTTTTCATTTTAAGCATCGTGCAATGTATCAATAGCTGAACCCGGAAGCTGGGAGATGCACCTGTTCTTGCACGTGTGATCTTTCAGGGGAGGGGGAGGTTTTGGCGCGGACTCCTGGCCAATCAGTGCCTTTGGTTTAGCGTCTGTGTTTGACCTTATCTGGAAAGAAAGCGTCAGACGCGGACACTGGCCGGTTAGCACGTGAAGAGTAGAGACGGGAGACTGGCCGGTTAGCACTCAAAGAGTAAAGACACGTACTTATTGTGAACTTATCCTAAAGTGTAGAGACAGTCTCGAGATGGGGGAAAGTAGAGGGAGACTAGGTGGCTAAATAATATATTTTTCTAAATTAATCATATGTGAGGATACCCTGTAAAGGATTTCTGTAAAATAAAACTTAAAATTTAAATGCTACACTAAATAATCTTTTTTTGAATTGGCTGTGTACCTCTACCCCCACCATTATATATATATAACCCCGAGATGCTCTACCGAAACTGACTGCCGTGGACGAGAAGTAAGAAGAAGATGACAACGCGAGGCTAATAATTAACAACAGCAGATGACCAGAGCTGACTATGCTGACTGGGTACACTACCCCTTGTCTTTAGTGTTAAAAACTAACGAATAAGAGAGCTCTTGGCAGTATAATGTTGTGAGGGCTAGCTTCTTATTGGTTGTAATAATACTTTTTGACCTAAAAGGTGACCAGCTCATCACCACACTTTTAAATGAAACCGAAGAATTATTTAAACAAAGAATAGTTTAATACGTAATATATTTGAATTTACCTATGAAAATTCCTTATGGACTTGAAACTCAGTAAAATAAATACTGATTAATTAAAATGATAATAATAATAATATTATTTGAATTTAGATTCTTGTAATGAAAATATAATCGTTCGAATTTGCCTGGTCACCCATGAAGTATTAAAAGGAAAATCTACATTGTTTTTTAAAGAAAAATATACTTCATCCATGACTTTTCAAATAAATGAGAGGGCCCCAAAACAGTATCATTACAAAATTTGCAAAACAACATTGTTTAACAACATATATTTGCATAGCGTAAACGTAAGAAAACTTTTATCAGTCTCACTAAAGTAATTTAATTTTTCAGGTTTCTTCAACAACTGAAGAATGTAAACAAATCTAAAAGAGTTTCTTTCTTAGTTGTAATTTCCCAAGATGTTGTGGGTCAATTGAAGGCAAACATGTCATCATAAAACGACCTCCTGGTTCAGGTTCAACATATTTTCAAGACCAATTGATTTAAAACCAAGCACAACTGATAAGGTCATATGGGCAGCGTGCAATTTTCACAAATAGTTTCTAAAGACTAGTCCAAACACATACCATATTTACCTTAACAAGCAGTTGTTAGAGAGAATTTGAATACCAGCAATATTATTCCCGAAGATTGGAGGGAACATGTGACTAGTCTAAAATCTGTTAACCATCTAAGTAGCAAAATTTACAAACGTGCTGCAGAGGAAGTAAACTCATTTGCTAATTATTTTACAGAGGTAAACCCTTTGCCATGACAGTGGTAGAAATTTAGTATGGTTGTGACAGAAACCTATTTGTAAAACTGAATCCAATAGGTAAATTGTATCATTTCGAGATAAAACTTCCCCCAAAAAATTGGCAGCATGGAACCAGATCAGTTTTGACAAGTATATCTTATTGTGATACTGGTTTTTATATGATGATGTTACGGATGTGGGCCCATGTATGCCTTACGGTTGTGCAGTAATTATAACGATACTGTTCTATATGATGATGACAACGCATGTATGCCTTACTGCATACTTGCTATCACATGGCTATAGGCCCTATTATGATCTCATTGTATGTACAGTGGAGCGTCGTTAATCCGGATCGATCGGGACCAGGACCCATCCGGATTACTGAATTGTCCGGATTTTCAAATGTGCTTTCAATAACTGTATACATACGCAATGTATTGACTAGAGGATATATGACGCTCGGGAGTCTACTGTATTGCAAAATAGAGGGTGAAGGGTTCAGTAAAGTTATGTTTGTACACTATTCATTTAGTTTATTACACTTTCATTATTATAAAAGTGACATTCAAATGATACAGTTTTTGTTCATTTACAAACTGACGCGGAAAGCCAGAGCTAGTGATGTTACAAACTGAGATTCCTATATTCTGTGTGATATTATGTTTTTCTGTGTTGATTTATACACTAAAGCTACTTATATATGACCTACCCCTTGCTTCTTGGACCCCATGTCTCCAGTGTTGAAACTAACTAATAGGAAAACTCCTGGCAAACTAATGTTGTGTAGGCTAGCTTCCTATTGGATAATTGCCGCCAGCTTATGCCTCACCTGAATTTCAAATATAACGGAGGGAGTTTTTTTTTTAAAGAAAGGAAATTTTAAAACTTATTGTATTGAAATTACTTCTGAAAACGCACGATTCTCCATTGATGAAGTATTAAAAGGAAACTTTACATACAGTTCTTTAAAGAAAAATACGCTTCATCCATGAATTTTTGAATATATGAGAGGAGTCCAAAACATTATCATTCCAATCCTCTGTTCCACCGCCATATTTTCTTCTCCTTTCTATTTTTGCTAGTTCTTACCGGTAGACTCTTTCAAAATTTTAATTTTTGCTTTGAATTTGAGCTGTTTTCATTCAACTCCTTAATCAATCTTTCTTTTTCAAGATCTTTACATATGTTTTAAAAAACACATCTTTAAGATTCACATTGATATCCCACAGTACAGTATATTTTTCATAATTTTGCAAAAAATCTACAAGATTGTCGCTGTTCCATTTCATTCCAGACATTTTTACTAACAACGAAAACAAACTGCCAGAAATACCTCTAATGAGCGAGTGGGCGATCTTGGTAGCTCAGTGTAATCAATATTCGCTGAGCTTGTTGGAACAAGCTCACTCGTGCATGAGCTTACAAGCCAGCGAGTAGCTAGTAATCTCGCCCTGTGTAATCTCGCCTTAGGTCTCATTTACTTCATTTAATTATTATCACTGTAAGCTTAGACTGACTGGAACCGAAGATTTCCTCGAATAGCGCGGTTAATTTGAACTACTTTTTTCTTTTAAGTATTAGTTGCAAACAACTTTTTTTTCCCCCTGTGTCCGCAAGCAATTATGACAAAACTAAATATAAACCTGCTAAAACACACGCTTCATCGGTGGTGCGACACAGACGCAATGTAGAGACGCTGGGTGCACACTCTGGTCGCCAGTCCTAGTCGCCTCAAAGGAAATGGCCACATAACAAACTATGGAAAACAGTTCAGTTCAGTCACGAGACGTTCCGAGGAAATCGTACCTTTATGTGAGACGATTCTTACCTTTAGTAACTACCGCTACTCTCCCGTTGTTGATGGAATTGTTTTGGCAAGCTTCTGTCCTACACACCGGTGAATTCTGATGCAGTTGTTCCCAACTGTTGCTCGTCGTGGTTGTTGGTTGAACTGACCCGACACACTTTGATGTACCGTTGGCTACTAGCTACACGAGCTATAGTAGCCTCATGGCTTTTTTGGTGCTGACTGACAGATCACAGCTAACTTCTGGCAGTCAACATTTATGTATATACCTACATTTTGACTGTCAGAAGGGAAAGCTGCTAAACACATGTTTTTGCAGATCATATGGTTCGGCGTAGGGATACATAATTTGGTCTGGTAACTTTTCAAAGCTTTTAGCTGTCAGTCAGCACCAAAGAAGCCATGGGGCTACTGTAGTCGCACCCCAACACGTGCTACACAAATTCACGTGGGCTCTCCAGAAACCCTGGATTTCGAAAATCTGGCTACTCCATTTTGTTTCTGACACCCTATATAACGAAAGTGGATTGGTGTTCGGGGGTGTGGAATCACGGAGGCGTTGGCAGACCTTGTAAAAGAGGTGTTTATTTTAACAAAGCTACATGTGATATTCGAGGTTTAGAGTTTGATTAACAAAGGGGCAGGAAATTCAAACCTGCAAGTCACTTCATCTGACAGAGTAAATGTTAAACCAACGTATTATACGTCACGGACACATGTTACCAACGACATGTCTATAGATAACACGCACCCTGACCGACAAGAGGTAAAAATATCCCCACTTCTTGCATGACCTGTCTTAAATAATCCGTTTCAACCCTAGTTTTTGGGACATTTGCAGATTTAGAGCCCATTTCAGAGCGATGTATTTGATGGTTTGCATGACAAACTTACGTAACCTATACAGCCTCGTTAACATGTCACAGGAACAAGTGACTTGTTTTATTTTATAAAGGAAGGATGTAAAGGTGGGATCTGCTACTAACTTTTTTGTTTGTTACTTACTTAATTTAATTCTTATAATTTTCGAAAATATGCTAAAATTTACTATTTTTGATACAGCCTAAAAATGTAATAATGCAGCATTTTGACTTTTTATAAAAGGAGTTATCACTTTGAAATTCTTTAAGACCAATTTACTATAAAAATATTTATAGTTCAAATCTTAGCTATCGAGTAATTTGTTATCTACTTAAAGGCTGTAATGCTAAAATCTCGCCCTTTGTTATTAGGGCTATCTCTGGATGGAACACTGAACTATAAAGGGGTGTAGCCAAGAGTTGGTTAGGCTAATTCCATCTGTTACCTCGCTCCGGCTGACACACAAGACATTCCCAGACCAGTCATCACTAAACAAAACAAGCCCAAACCAAACGGTGTCTAATTCATTAATGAATTGTGTACTTTTCAATAAGCCAGACATTAATTATGGTTTATAATTTATTTTACAAACCAAAGTTGACATGAAACTGTATTACCATTCGCTTATATAAAGTTTGGGTGCTAAGTATAGAAAAAATTAAGTATTGATATTCACGTCACTGGTTGAACGGTCTAAGGCATCACTCTCGTGTTAGATTGTCCTGCTGCTAACGGAGAAATATAGGTTCGAATCCCATTCGTGTCTATTGAGCGTGGATTTTCCTAAATTATTTCCCACTCTCCTTCCATGCGAATGCATCCTTATCCCATTAGAGTAATGGTTCATACCTTGCATGTACAAACCTTACAAATTTAGTAGTTTGCACACAATATTTAGCCATGTTATAGATTTGTAGCATGTCAATCATGTAAAGTTGACACCTACACAATTAGGCTACGTAAAATACGAAATTATAATAATTATATGGCAAAATCCAAAGAAGAGAATTAGATTTGAGATATTTAATAATATCCTTCAATACCTACTTTTAGCAACTGGATGGATTCGGATTTGATAAACGTGCTTCCAATAGAAAATACTACAAAAGATTTGAATAATACAAATCTGCATAAAAATACTAAACTTATAATAGCGGAATCCAAAGAAGATAATTAAAGCTGATACATTCAGGAATAATATGCTTCAAGACTTACTCACGATCAGATCGGATCACAATGGGATCGGATAACGCCAACATGCCTTCTAGGAAAATATTTAACAAGTATGGCGACAGGGTGTTTCCAAACACATTCACTCACTACATCACCTGACATGAAAAATAACTCAAACTAAGTTAGGCTCGCTCCCACAACCCTCGAGCGCCACTGTTGTGGTGGCGTGTCTTCGAACCTCCCCTTTACCTCACCCCTCAAGCTCCAGTACTTCCTATCACCACCTGTGTTTTTACGCTTTTTATATTTCTTGTTTTTTGTTCCGTTCTAGTCAGAGAAAGGGTATAAAATAAATGACTCTTGGATTCACGTCATAGTATTTTATCACATCGCATTATCGAAGAAGGAACCTCTACTACCTTACTCTACAAAGGAACCGGTGGCCATGGAGTATTGGGCGTGGTTTTCACCACCGCGCCGCTGAGGAGAATCCTCTCCGATTTCCTAATTTTAGAGGCAACGTTAATAAGTCCATCTGAATTATGGATCTAGTTTAAAGATTAGAAAATGTTTATTTAGTCCTTCTGACTTTTTGTTTATCAGAATTGTGTCCTTCAGACTTAGTACAGTCAAGGCGACTATTATGTTTATTTCAATTTCTTGTTTCAGTCAAAGAGACTAGATTTTGGTTTTGTGTTCTTCCGACTCTGTTGGTGTAGTCACAGTAACTCTAATGTTGCTTAAGTCCTTCAGACTTGTTATATTGGTCCAAGAGACTAGTTTTTCCTATATCCATATGATATAGCTTCGATAAAGGAGCCTTGAGCTCCAGATGTAATAAGGACTTAGTCCAAATGGTTGCTATTCTCCATGAGCACTATATTTCCCTTTTGAGTCCTTAAGACTACACACTTGTTTTTATGGCTACAACCAGGTTGTCTATCATTTTTATAGGACCTAGTTGGGTCAACGTGATGAATCAATCTTGTTACCACGCTTCGCATGTGGTATTAGCTTAAGTGGGTAAAGCGCGGAACTCCGCTGGTTTCCATATGGGGTCCACACAGATACCTTTTTTCTCTTTTCCCGTTTTTGGCACCTATTGACAGAGTATTAGTATTGTATGAATTAAATTAGTGTTGTACCCCAGGGAGTGGCTTACTAAATACTTGCACTATTGAATGCTCTGGTAGTACCGATAGGGAAAGGACCACCCATAGTACTATTTTGTGTTGACGCCTGTACGTTAGCCATCTACCAATGTAACCAACAAATATTTCTATTGTTATTCATTATACAATCTCTCTTAAGGAATTTTCTTAAGTCCTAATCAAGCAAGCTAGCTTAAATTATAAATGTGTTAATAATACTATATGTATATGATTTCCAGTTAACTTTTGTTTGTAATTACCTCAATGTTTTTATTTTAGAATCACCTTACTGTAGCCTGGCGTCAGTCCAGCTGTTTTGTTATTGAACATTGCTCTTCAACCCTACTGCATTTGATCTTACCGCCTAGAACTATTGTTTGCCTGTGTCACAACAAGACATTATTTTGAAACTTCTAACTTATGTTCTTGTATATCTATTGTAATCAAAAATATCTTTATTTTTCTGTTATAATACATCTATTATTGTTATTCTAATTATTTTATCTCTCTGGTTAAAATATTTCCCTTGTAGCCCCATTATAATCCACCTTAATATAGTACAAAAAGTAAAAAGGGCGCAGATTTTATTTTTGTAAGAATCTTGGTATGCCGTGTTTCTGTTATTAGAGCTAACTAACTTGTGTGCCCGTTCTTCACACGGGGGATCATTAAGAAGCTTTATTTTTAATTGTAATATAAAATTAACCAAAGGTAAAAGTTTATATAATTTTTAATATTATTCCTTTTTTTATTTAAATGATGTGACTAAACGTAAAAAATAGGTTGACTGACTAAAGCATTATGTCAAAATAGGAATTTACTGTAATCCAAAAATCTTTGCATAAAAACGATCATAATAGAAGTAAAACGATACAATATAGATTATTACTAAACAAAATTTGTAAAAAGAACATTTAAGTTTAAAAAATCATAAATGACATAATGACCTTTTACAGATAAATGTTGGTCCCTTTAATTACTGGCCCTTCTTCGATTTTCTAATAAACCAAGCAGTTTTTTTTTTTCTAATTGATTGTGAAATCTTATACGCCTTAAATTTTGGAACCAATTTTCAGTATTTTCTGATCATCTAGAATGGTATTTGTAACTACAAGCTTATAACTATAAGTTTTTATTACAGATCTTGAACATTCCCTCCAAATATTTCTCCACCACCGAATTAGACTTTTTAAAAATATTTATTAAACTATTCGGGTATTTGGACCAACATTCCTGACAATTATTTATCGTTGTAACTAAAAGCTTGGTTTTCTGTTTACACCCCCCTTCCTATTTCCCAGAGCTCCATTTAAAAATTTAAAATTATCAGATTATATGGTACGGTACAATTATCTTTCTGCTGAATCTTGTTATATACCACAATGGTAAGTAATTGTTTCAATTAGTTTTTGAAATGTGGCATCCACCATCCCACAATTAGTTGACTACAACTTTGAAATTGAAGTATTTAGAACTTATTTGAATATCTAGAGTAGTACTTCTACATGTTTGCCAAATTTTATTGTTCTACCTCACCTAAAGTGATTTGAATAATTATAGCCCCCACACCCCAATTTCCCGTAGAAATAATTTTTGATTTCCTGCACGAGATAAAAAGAGCGGAAAATATAAAAAGTGTAAAAAGTATAGCTTGTCAATTTAAAAAAAAAAGAAGGTTAAAGATGGTAAGTAAAGCAGTTTAAAAGGGTAAAAAGTGCAAACAGGGCAATAAACCAAAAAAGGACAAAGGGGAAAAGAGGGTTTAATTTTAGGTTAGAAATGTTAAAAATTTGTAAAAGGCACAGAAAGAGTAAAAAAGGGTTAAAAAAAATAGATCCAACAAAAAAATATTCAATTTTGATACCTCTTTTATCCCATTTACGCTTTTCCTTACATTTATGTTTTTTTGCACCAAAGATGCCTTTTAAACTTTTTGCCTTTATCCCTTTTAACCTGTTTGTTCTTTTGGTCTTATTTAACTTTTTTGCCCTTTTGGCACATTTTTCCTTTTTTGTCTTTTTCTTTGGAGCCTTTTTGCCTTTTTGAAAGGCCACAATGTAAAGGCCAAAAATTTGAAGAGTGTGAAGCATGTGAATCTGGAGCTGGCTATGGTGGAGTGGTTCAGAAAAACATGCCTATAAATGGCCCGATGATGCTGAGGAAGGCCAATGAATTTGTCCTGGGGTTGGGTATAGAAAATTTGAAGTGTTCAAGTGAGTGGCTAGAGAGTTTCAAAGTGTGTCACAGAATATCCAGCCACAAGGTCGTCGATGAAAGCGCATTGGTCGACCCGGCACCGGTGAAGGAGTGGATGGCTTTGCTCTGAAACATCCTTAGATGCTATCAATCTCAAAATGTATACAACGCTGATGAGCTGGGGATATTCTACAACCTCATGCCGGATCACATTCTTGCTGTGAAAGGGGATAAGTGCAAGTGTGTGAGAGGAGCAAGGAGCACTCCACCATCCTTCTGTGCAGTAACATGGACGGCAGCAATAAGATGAAGCCCCTCGTGATCGGGGAGTTCAAGAAACTCCGGGGATTCAAGGACAACATCCTGCCTTGTGACTATGATTTTAATAAGAGCGCATGGATGACCTCAGGGGTGTTCACAAGGTGGCTACAAGACTTTGATTCGAAGACGGACGCCGCAAATAGAAAAGTCGTTGTCTTCGTCGACAATTGCCCCGCACATCTTGCTCTCGACAAACTCAGGAACATCGAGCTGGTACTCCTGCCAAAGAATACAGCATGCTTTAGCCCCTGGACCATGGAATAATCCAGCAAGTGAAGGTGAATTTCTGCGAGATTCTTGTGCATGGTATGGTGTGAAATCTCGACATGGGCAAGGAGGTCAAAAAGTGAGACGTGTTCAGGGCCATTAAAGGAATTGTTGCCAGTTGGAGGGCTGTGAGACCAGCGGTAATCGCCAACTGCTTCCGACACACCCATTTTGCTTTACCAGTTGATGAAGAGGCTTCCGTCCATGTGCTTCCTGCCAATGCCAGCGCCAAAGACCCAGACGACCAACCACCAGTGAACACTAATTCCCAGCCAGGCCCTTCCATGAAACCGCACCCTGGCCCATTAACAGCAACTTCGTCTGCTACCATGACTTTCGCTCGGCCATGCAATGAAGAAACGTGGTAGAGATTAGCCCCAGACTGTACGTATGAGGAGTATATAGCAGCAGACGATGACATAACAGTTTGGGGCACCCTCGATGGCGCCGATATAATCAGGGAGCAGCAGGAGTCCAGCGATGAAGAGGGAGAGGAAGAAATGGAAGAAGAGCCTGAAGACATCCCCACGACGAAAGATGTTCTGAAAGCCGGAGACGTCTACTCAAGAGCACTTAAGCGCCAGGACGTTAGCGAAGAGCTGTGGTCTTTGTTCTATAATGTGAAAGACTTTGTCAAGAAAACTGGCACTAAGAAGAAGCAGGCCTCCATAATAGATTTCTTCAAGAAATATGTAGGTTTTATTAAAAAAAATTCACATATCTAAAAAAATGCAATTTTTGTGTATGCAGGTCGGGGGTGGAAACAAATTAGTTAAAATTCCAATAATGAGCCTTTTCCAGGGAATCGTGAAAGGTCGTAGAATCGAGAGCTGATTGTAAAAATGTTTCAATGTTGACAAAATTCCATTTATATTTTGAACCAATATAACAGAAAACATTTTCTTTAAGGCAAATATTTGGGCAAGGGAGTAGTAAATAAAGTCTGTATTTAAATTTTCGAAAGGAGAAATAAATGCTATCTAATGAGTAAATCTTATTAATCATACTAAACAAATGATAAAAGTAATGTCAAATGGTGAATACAATCAAGAAAATCTTCAAAGATTTACTGTAAGATATACTATGTAATATTTGGAACACAATATACAAAAACATGTTTAACAATAACACTTATTTAAAAAAACTTTGACATAATCTAAAGAGTATTACAAACTTTGAGTAGTCTATTCATAGAATCACATAAACAATGGAAGCTCTTGGATTTAACAAATTTTAGTTTAAGAATCCAATACCTTTATTTACACATTTTTATATATATATAAAGCATCAGAACACAGCACACATCTAAAATATACAGAATATAAAATAAACAGAAAAGTGTGTCTATAATTGTATTGACCTAAAAAATGTAATTCTTTCAGAATGAGAATGGGATCACCAGTAGTACAAAGCTATGGACAGTCATTTTAATAAGTATTTACATCAAATACTATTTTATTTGGTTTTAAAACACTTTTTTTTAATGCTTACTCTTGGCAAGTATATAAGCCTTATCTCACTATCCTCATTTCAATGTTTGGTAATTCTTTCTTTGTTTACTTATAATTGATAAGGGAAGCTTCGACTTGGCTTCAAAATAAATATCACCTTTGACTTCACTTCGAAAAAAAAACTCTGGCTTCGAGGCTTTGGTAATAAAAATATTTACAGCTAAAATACTAAATTGATGCTTGATTACTGCCCATCTAGGCTGTTTAGTACATACAAATTATATTCATTTTATGGTAAGAATCATCAGTAATTGAATTGCATGATGTGATAATAGCTTAAGTTATCAGATTGACACAAAATATTGCAAACAATTGTGCAATAAAACATTTTCCAATTAATTTTAGTGCAAAAAATTATATAAATAACCACAATATATTATTTTTTCAAGCGTAAAACAACAAAAAATATTCAAACTTCAATTCGGCTTCAAGAATATTTCATGTACTCAATTTGAGTTGGCTTCGAATTGAAAAAGTGGACTTCACACACCCCTAATAATGGAAATAATTTTTTTTATTTTAAAATAATTTTATTCATAAAACCAATTTCTTAACTGTAAAAATTATGGGGAATATTATATCTAAATGGTGTTAATCTGTGACGATGTGCCCCTAAAAGATGAGGTTTTGTTTAAGCTCACATATTGTTTTCACCTAATGTATTACTTTGAGAAGCTCCTCAAAAGTATTCCCCTGACTCAAAAAAACCCAAGAACAGAGTATGGTTCAAGAAAAGCAAAATATAACTATAAATGTTGACATAAATATGTGGCTAAGAACACTAATTATATCAATTTTTGAGTCCCAGTCACAGACATTTCAGTGGAAAATAAAAGTGACTAGAAAATCTGATATGTAAAAATTACCTGGTTTTTCTTAAGAAATGTAACTTGGTTATGTATCTTAAAACAATAATTACTACCTATTTGTTTATCATTCTTAACTCTGACACATCACAAGGTAGTAATAGCAATAGATTAAAAACATTTTATTAAATAGAATATTAATATGAAACATGTCTTAAGGGTGATAATAATACTATATAAAGGATAAATGAATTAATAAATTTTAAAACAAATAACCAACTAATTAAAACACGCTTTTTTTAACAAAAAAAAGACTATTTGCAAAGAGTAATTATTCATTTAATAACTTCTCTCTATTACCCAAACTTTCCTACATAATACACACCTGACGCAAAGTCCTGAGTAAAGATAAACCTAATCCACTTTTTGTTAAATATGATTTTTCAATTAACTTATGAATCCCGAATCCTTATCTAATGAAAAAAAGTCAATATAAGAGGTTAACCTTCCCACATTCCTATGATTGTACTACTTCAATTGTGATTTTATTCCCATTATGTTCTTTAAATTGCTAAATAAAATATAAGTGGTAATTCCAAATTAACATTTTTTGTTATATAACATTCATACATTCAAATAAGTGGTAAATTAAAGGTCAATGTTTGGTTGTCAAGTTTGCCAGCTTATAGGTCTAACAGAAATTCTTGACTCAATTTTATTTTTCTCATCATAAATTTGATATATTTTCAAATTATCAAATATCCTTGAGACCTGGTTGTTGTGACAGACATCACAAACAGGATGCAGAATGTTAAGCAATATTATTTATGTGGGAGACCAAAAGTTGCTCACATTTGTGACCAAGTTGATATCCCTAATCTGTAGTCACATTGTATATGATAAAATATTTCATGCTGGCATCCTGATTGTGACAATCATGTATTAGGTATATCCGTAGCCCTAAGGGATTCCAATATTTGAAGAACCCATCCCTATTTCTTAGTTATACCTTGAAAAGGTTAAATGACTAATTTTCATCGCCAGCAATGTGTATCCTAAATGCAATATTCATTTAAGACATGTTTTCAGAAAATAATATTAATCAACAATGATGTTTGCCATCATATTAATCACAATAAACATTAATTTTGCCAATTAAATATTTTAGTATAGATCCTGCTGATATCAGTAAACATAAATGCAGTCTAGTTGAGGTCCTTCACGAATGAGCTACTGCGGTAATACTTGGTGTCGGATTCTCAATGTCAGCTTTGCTTTGAATTAATTGGAGTTCCAAGCGTGCAGCTGTGTCTGGATGACCAAGTTTTGCAAGTTCTAAAAAAAATTACAGATATTAATTAGTTGAATTATTTGTCTTGTTTATTTGCTATGGCTTGATTAGCACCCAGCTTAGTCTGATAAGCAATAAGTGTTGCCTATTCAACAGTAAAATATGTTCAAACACTTCTAAAAGCTCTAGATTTTCATATTCACAGATATACCAAGATTTGCTTGGAAAATAAATCCAGCCTTAAAGTAAACCCAATGATTCTCAGTCACTTAGTTTTGATTTGATTTTGGTGTAACCTATTTCACAGACATAGTATTATCCTCATTAGATAATTGTCATTACATTACATTTTCTCAGATTCTTTTGCAATTATTTCAATTTTTTTTTTAAACCTCTAACTGTTATTACTTTGAAAACTACTATTATATGACACAATGAAACTAGATATTTACAGAAATTGGTCTAAGTTGAAACAGTTGGACTTTATATAATATTTTATAGAAATTAATCGTTCAGCATATATCCAATATCTGGAGTTGAATGTTAAAATACAGTCCATCAGACATTTAAATGTGGTTAATGCAGCTGATTTCAGTTTTATAAAGTTTTTTCCCCTTTGTTTTAAGGAATTAGAAGGAAAAAATGCATATTTTAGTACCCTTTCTAACAACCTTGCCCTTTAAGGACTGGTTTCAGACCATTGGTGTGGAAAATGGATTTTTGCAATTTATCAAGCCTACCAAAGACTTTAGTGTGACTCTTGTCACAAGTACCGCTTGTGAATGAGCTTTTTGTAAACTGATTAAAAAAAGAGAGGCCAAGAATAAACAACAATTATTCAGGACCACCTGGATAAGTTTATGCTTCAATATATTGAACAATTTGGATGTTGATCTAATGATTGAAAAACTGAAAAACTTTATGTAAAAAGGTGTATTAAGTGCAAAAAAGGTAAAAAAAAAATCTAATCAGAAAGGATGAAAAGGGTAAGTAAAAAAGGGTTAAAGTATAAAAAGGAATAAAAAAATTAAAAAGGATATTAGAGAAAATGGGAAAAACTACTCAAATTCAAAAAATTCTTAAAAGGTAGATAGGGCAAAAAAAAGGTAAAAGCAGTCAAAGGGATATAAGAGTTAAAGATGTAAACAGAGGCAATAAGGAAGAAACGGCAAATGCCCAAAAAAGCGTAAAAAGGGCAAAAATTGCTAAAAAGGTAGATAGGATAAAAGGGGTAAAAGCAATACAAGGACAAAAGTAACAAACAGTCAAAAAGGATCAAAAGGAAAAAAAGAGGAAAAAGGAAAAAATATGCCAAAAGGGTGAAAAGGATCAAAAAGAGAAAAAAGGAAAAATGTGCCAAAAGGGCAAAAAAAAAGTTAAATAAGGCAAAAAGAACATACGGGGTGAAAGGCAAAAAGTATTAAAATGCCAAAAGTGTAAAAAGCAAGTTTAGTGCAAAAAAACGGAAGAAAAAGGGCAAATGGGATAAAAGGGGTATAAAATTTGAATATTTTTTATTAGATCTATTTTTTACACTTTTTACCCTTTCTGTGCCTTTTACAACTTTTTAACCTTTCTACCCTGAAATTATACCCTCTTATCTCCTTTGTCCTTTTTTAGTTTCGACGATAAAGAGTTGTCAGGAATGTAGTGCCAAATAACCAGATATTTAAAAAAAATTCTAATTCATGGTTTGAGAAATATTTGGAGATTTTCAAAATCTGTATTAAAAACTTCTTTTCATTGTGGCTAAAGATTTAAATTTGTTATCCTGTTATACGATAAACCTCAAACATTATGGAAAACTAAATTTCAAACTGAAAGATTGGAAAATGGGAAGGTGGGCGTCAACTCCAAAAATTTCAAAGCTAATATAATATATAACATTTCCCTTGTGGTATAAAAGTGAAATATTTATAAAGAGGTATAGGGACAGCAACAAATAACCAGAAGCATCTGAAATTTTTTATAATTTCAAAACAAGGGTCAGTGTATTGGGTTGGGAGTGGCGGGGATTTAAATTTTCAACCATATAGAAAAAACACTTTTTGATATGGTAGGAAAATTAAAGTAGTTACAAATACCATTCTATCAGAAAATACTGATAATTGGTTCCAAAATTTAAGGCATGTAAGATTTCACAATCAATTAGAAAAAACTGCTTGGTGTATTAAAAAATCGAAATAGGGCCTGTAATTAAAGGGACCAACATTTATCTATAAAAGGCCATTATTTCATTTATGATTTTTTTTAAACTTTGATGCTCTTTTTACAAATTTTGTTTGGTAATAATGTATATTGCATCGTTTTACTTCAATTATGATCGTTTTCATGCAAAGATTTTTGGATTACAGTAAATCCCTATTTTGACATAATGTTTTAGTCAGTCAGCCTATTTTTCACGTTTAGTCACATCATTTAAATTTTAAAAAAAGGAATAATATTTAAAATTATATAAACTTTTGGATACTTTTACCTTTGGTTAATTTTATATTACAATTAAAAATAAAGCTTTTTAAAGATTCCCAGTACAAAGAACAGGCACACAATCTAGTTAGCTCTAATAACAGATTCACGGCACACTCAGATTCTTACAAAAGTAAAATCTATAACATGGCTAAATATTGTGTACAGACTACTAAATTGGTAAGGTTTGTACACGCAAAGTATGAACCATTATTTGAACTAATCACTCCCTTTCTGTACCTGGGCTTAAGCAGCATTAGGGGTTTACTAAGTCTAATATTTTTAAGTATGGTTAGTTAAATCCCTAATTTATTTTATTTTTTTATCACCGCGTTTTACTAGCTGTTCAGGTTATATGCATAGATGATAATTACTCTAATGGGGTGAGAATGAGAAAGGAATAATCTTAGAAGTAATCTACCTGCATTTGCAAGGAAGGAGAGTGGGAAATAATTTAGTAAAATCCACGCTCAATAGACGTGAATGGGATTCAAAATCCCTATTTCTACATTAGCAGCAGTCCAATCTAACACGAGAGTGACATCTTAGAATGTTTGACCACTGAAATGGGTAACAATCCTTAATTTTTTTCTATACTTAGCACTTATACTTTATATAAGTGAATGGTAGTACAGTTTCATGTCAACTTTGGTTTGTAAAATACATTATAAACAATAATAATATCTGGCTTATTGAAAAGTACACAATTCATTAATGAATTAGACACCCTTTGTTTTGGGCTTGTTTTGTTTAGTGATGACCGGTGGGGGAATGTCTTGTTTTTGTCAGCGGGAGCGAGGTAACAGATGGAAGTAGCCTAACCAACTCTTGGATCCACCCCTCTATAGTTCAGTGTTCCATCCAGAGATAGCCCTAGTAACAAGGGGCGAGATTTTAGCGTTAGAGCCTCTAAGGAGATAGCAAATTGCTCGATAATTAAGCTTTGTATCATAAATATTTTTATAGTAAATTGGTCTTAAATAATTTCAAAGGGATGACTTTTTTTTATAAAAAGTCAAAATGCTGTAATATTACATTTTTTGGGCTGTATCAAAAATAGTAAATTTTAGCATATTTTCACAAATGATAAAGAATAAATTAAGTAAAAAACTAAAAAGTTAGGAGCAGGTCTTACCTTTACATGCTTCCTTTACTAAATATAACACGTCCCTTGTTTGTGCGATGTATTTACGAGGCTGTATAGGTTACATAAGTTGGTCATGCAAACCAGCAAATACATCACTCTGAAATGGGCTCAATAGTTAAGGTTATCTTTCTTAGGCAAACAAAATTTCAGAAAATATTTTAAAATCGATCTTTGATGGCTTGTTTGTTCAAGTGGTGGATCAAGGTTAAGCCTATAATGCATATATATGAGTTTCAAGATAATATTGTCACTTATTAGATTAAGGGGTTGGTAATTTATTGCACCTGCAAAGCTATGATTATGTGCTTCATCTTGCACCAAGTCATTTAAAACCCAGTTTTGACCTAATCAGTTCAAAAAAAATATAATAGCCCTACCTGCAGCCCTTCGCAATGTCCTTTTGAGAACAGCTTGCAGTGTAAATATAGTTCTCTCCAAGGACAGTTTGAGGTCATTTTCAGTGCGGAACATCCAAGATAACAACAGGGCGGCAAACAAGTCGCCAGTGCCAGTAAACGAAGCAGAGAATCTTGGAATTTTTATGCTAAGTTTTGTTTTTTTACCACCTGGAATAAATACAATAGAAAGCATTCTTCAAATAAATATTCAGATCAGAATATTTAAATGAATAAAAATCTATATTTGAAAATTTATATTCATTTATAAAGTATATTTGTAGTGATTTGTGAAAGAGAAACCATTATTGGTTTAACATGAGGGTGGAGGGAAGAACCCAAATCAACAATATTTAACTATTTATATGTAAAAACTGTATTACCAGTCCCTATTATTTAACATTAAACAACTTATTAAATAAATGCAATGAAGTCTACTTTGAAAAATATAAGATTTTTTTATCAGTCATTCTGAAATGTTATCCTGAAATAATGTAATTGGAAACCAGGAGTTAGAAAGCATAGAGCAGTTCAAGTACTTGGTAGGTCTGTCGACAAAGGATACCCACTGGACCAAGGAAATTAGGTCGAGGATCGCCATCGCCAAGGAAGCTTTCAACAAAAAGAGGTTATTTCTGACCAGCAAGTTTAGTTTAGAACTTTGTAAGAAACTGATGAAATGATACATTTGGAGCACCACACTGCACTGAATGATGCATAAACTTGGACTGTAAGATGGAAAATAAATACTTAGAGAGCTTTGAAATGTGGTGCTGGAGAAAACTTGAGATCAGGTGGGCCCACAGGGTGGCAAATGAATAAGTCCTAAGAAGAGCAGGTGAAGTGAAAACCATTTTGGATGTGATTGTTTGGTATAGATTATACTATATCAGACACATCCTTAGGATAAACTGTCTTCAGCACGACGTCATAAAAGGAAAGGTTCAAAACTATTCAAGGAAAGAAAAGCTTAGGAAGGAGAATTCAAATATTGGACAACTTTAAGGAAAGAAGAAAATTCTAGGTGCTAAAGGGGAAGGCAGAGAACAAGGTGTGTTGGCGGTCTAAGTTCACTGACAAAAGGAATGAACCTGCCATCAGAGAGAAGACCTGGTGGTGGTAGTGGTGATGATGGTGATGATAAATGTCACCAAGATGTAAATATTTGGTTATACATACTTTGAAGATGGTACAGGAAAGGTGGATAGAAAACATATAAAGGGAAATAACACAATACAGCTTTTACAATACAAAGAGATAATGGCTGCCTCTTGAATAAAATCGAATATTACCGCCCAATCCCCCGACATAGGAGTCATTCTATCAGAATTTATCAGGAGGGTGTTTGAAACAAGCAATGCAACTTCATAAAACAAAAAATCTAAATACACAAAAGGGAGGAAAAGAAAATTGGTAAAGAATGGTAAGAACATATAAAAGAAACAAATAATATAAAATACACACACAAAACATAGATATTGGATGTGAATATTTAATATATCAGTCAGGGAATTGGGGAATAACGATTTATTTTCGTCAAGAGGCTGCCATTACCACTTTTACAGTGGCAGCATTGTAAAGTGTGAGCTGTGTTTGTTATTTTCATTGCAATAGCTATTTTGTGTTCATTCCCTTTTATATATTTTATACACTCCTTTTCTGTATCTTCTTCCAAAACATAAAAAAAATTACCTCAAAAAGAAAAAAAAAATCCTTAAGGACACAGGATGGAAATATGTTTTGGAGGCTAATGACAAGGAGAAGGATAGGCCTAGTAAAGCTATAAAGTTGGATGGTGTGGAGCTGAGAAAAGTGCAGAACATAAAATACCTTGGAGGTGTGATTGCGGTGAAAGGTGGAAGTAGAAAGGATGTAATGAGAAGAGGCCAGCAGGGATAGTTGTTCAATAGGTGTGTTAAAGACCTTCTATGGAGAAGAGAAGTGCCCTTGGAAGTGTTGTATAGGGTATACTTTGTACCCATTGCCACATATGGAGCAGAAACATGGACAGTGAAAACAGACTAGGAAAGTGGAGGACATGGAAATAAAGTTTGTGAGGAGCATGTTAGCTGTCAAGAGGAGAAACAAGATTATGAATGAAGTTATCCGGGAAAGAGTGAGGGTGCAGGGAGTACATGAGATAAAGCAAGAGTGAGATAGTATGGGCATGTTATGAAGATGGAAAAAGAGAGGATGCCAAAGAAAATGTTGGAAATGAAGTATGTAGGAAAATGACATGTGAGGCCAAGAAAGAGATGGTAGGAGCAGATAACAGAAAGTGTTCAAGCGAGAGGAGAAGAATGGAAGAAATTAAAGGAGGAAAAATGGTGGAAGGATATAGCAAAATGGAGATATTGTACTAAACTGACCCGGACACAGGCTGGAAACAAATGATGATGATAAATGAAGTGTCAAAATATGTAGTATTAGTGTGATATGATAGCAGGTGAGGGACAAGAGAGATGAAATCATCTATCAGTAAGATCTTTGGATCTAATAAAAAAAAGTGTATCACATCCTATTAATAAGGTAGAAGGGTGAAGATGAAAAGTACCAGCAATTGTGTGGAAAGTGCGAAAGGATTTAAGAAAACAACATCTTCAATACATCTGGCCATATTCAAACCCCAATAAGACTAGACAGGCTTAATGTTTGGTCCATATACCCACTGAAATGGGTGAACTAGTAATTCATAACTTGCGTTAAAATCCAGAAAAAACTATAAATGTATGGATTTTGAATGAAATCGTATATTGTTCCTATTATCACTGACCTGCAATAGAACTGGCAAGCCCCAGTAAGAATTGCTCAGTCCCCAGCTCTGTTGATGACAGAACCACCGTGTTTATCTTCATATCATGGAATATGCCAATGGCGTCCCATGCATCCTTCACACTTGATATTTTCTTACCTGTCAATAACCTAGAAAAAGAACCAGCAGGGTTGTTGTAGGAGTTTGTACTCGTGGCTTTGATCCAGTATGCCCTGGTACAATGCCGGCCAAGGAAACTGGAGATGGTCTATTTACAAAAGTGGTTTTCATGGCGAGCGACTGTCCATTTATTTAAAATCTTTTATTAATCTATGCCCTTAGATTAGTTAAAATTGAAGACAGCCCAAAACAGAAATGTAAGAAAAAACATTATGCAATTAAACAACATACTTTTTTATCCATCCAGGCTGGCAGGGCCAGTCAAACGATTTGCACACCTAGCCCTTGACTTGATAGTCTTGGGTTTGATTCCCATGAACTAGACCGACAATTGTACCCCCACACAATAGTTTGATGCCCTCCCTCCAAATAAATATTGGTCTACTTTCATTTACTTATTTCAATTTAGAATTAAGCCATTGATAGCTTTGTACTAAACATGAAACTAAAAAAAATCAATTATTAATATGTAATTTTATTTATGCGGTTTTGTGTAGTAAAATTTCCCCTGAAAGTATAGTGAAATAATATAGAGTTCTGGTTTTACAATGATTTTCTAAATGATATATGGGTAAACACTATATTTTGATAAAGTTTGACTATATTTTTAATGTTATTTTATCAGTCTTAAACATTATCATTATCATCAACTGTTTTTACCCTTTGGGTGGAAAAGAAGGGGGTGGGGGGTTCAATTTAGTAAAATTCCTCCAGCTTCCTCTATCCTTCCATCATTCTTCCACCTTTATTTTCTTCCATTCTTCTCCTCTCACTTGAATACTTTATCTGTTCCTCCTATCTCTTTATTGGCCTCCCTTGTGGTCTTTTTCCTAAATATTTAATTTCCAACATTTTATTTGGCATTCTCTCTTTTTCCATCCCCACTACATGTCAATACCATCTCAGTCTTGCTTCCTCTACTAACTCATGTACTCCCTGTACCCTCACTCTTTCCTAACTTCATTCCTTATCCTGTTTCTACTCTTGACAGCTAACATGCTCCTCAAAAAACTCATTCCCATAGCCTCCCCTTTTTTAGTATCTTTTTATTTGGAATCATTCAGACCTCCTATTCTCTGTCTTGTGTTATCCTCATACATGCTTTTCACTCTCATTGCAACGCCATTTTCCACTTTGGCCTCCTCCATCGCTTTCCATCCACACTATCATATGCCTTCTCCACATTCATTAATACTATTACCAAGTCTTTTCCAAATTCATACCTTCTTTCCAAAAGCTGTTGTACGGCAAAGATTAAGTCTAATGTAAACATGTGTTTCCTAAATCTGTGCTGTTACTTTCTCCACCATCCTTTCATTTTATTTCTTATTCTGGTGACCTGGCGGTCTAGGGGTAAGGTCTCAGACTTCTGTGCTGGCGGCCGGGGTTCAATCCTAGGTCCCGGCACAGATTTATCTGTTTACCAAACCCTTCCTTCACCTCTGACAAGACATTTTGTGAATGTGGGGAATGCCAGGCCTCCACCGTGGTTCGGATTCCACGTTAAACTGTAGGTCCTCCATTTCATCTCACAATCACCCTACCATTACAAATTAGCGTAAGTGCGTATAACCCGAACGGGTAGTAAGACGCGGTGCTAATAATAATAATAATAATAATAATAATAATATTTCTTATTCTCTTTTGCAGTATCTTCTCATATATTTTTGTATTAATTGTCAAAAGTGACAGCTTGACAAAGAATATATGAAAGTAGTCAGTGGTGGACTGAGCAACCGGGACATATCCCAGTAGGCCACTTAGATTTGGGATGTCAAAACTAGTTTAAATTAAAATCAATCTATCAATTAAGTTCTAAAAGATTGTTTTTATTAAATTTTAGTCAAACGTTAGAGTGAGTAAGTTGGAGGGTTCTCATAATACATTATTTGTGAAGATATATGACATTAAATGTAAAGCTGACCTGTTTATTGGTATTGTTTAAAAGAAATTGCTTAAGTCAAACCTAAGAGCATTTGTTCAGTGAATATTGATTGTTACTAACTTTGTAATCTTCACAAATAGTGTGTGAAGAATCATTCTACCAACATATATGTTTCAAAAATAGGCTCTGAGCTAATGTCTAAAATGGATTAAATAGTTAAACAATGTGTTTTTTTAATTACAAATATAGCAATTTCTAAATATCATATTCTTTTGTATGAAAAATGAGAATCGAACCCAGGACCTTTGGCTTAGTTTGTCAATGCTCTAACCACTGAGCTATCCCTGAATTGTCCTGTGCTCAGGGTCATTCTCCACGCATATTTTAAGGTAGAGTATGTGATGGATGTGCAGAAATCATCGGCTACAAATGTGTGATCAATTAAGATCATGAGCTATCAAATAACGCAACCACTATCGACTCAATAGTTGGCTTTTTACTGGCAATAGTACAATTACAACTGTACAAATGCGCATATCATGACGGATTGAATAGTAAGCTATTATAATTGTTAATTACGGTTATAGCGACATCTCATTACCATATCATTCCCATGTCCATGTGTATAATTTCAATTAAAAGGATATTATATTTAGATGTGACTATCCATAATTAACAAACATAATAGATTAACTATTTAATCCGTCATGATATGCACATTTGTACAGTTGTAATTGTACTATTGACAGCAAAAAGCCAACTACCAAGTTGATGGTTGATGCATTATCTGATAGCCAATAATAATCAATCACACATTTGTAGCCGACAATTTCCTCATGTACATCACAGACTCTGCCTTAAAATATGAGTGGAGAGTGACCCTGGGCACAGAACGATTCCTGGATAGCTAAGTAGTTAGAGCATTAGCGTACTAAGCCAAAGGTTCTGGGTTTGATTCCTGTGTCCAGGTGTCATTTTTCAATTAAAGGAATAATAATATCTAACATTTGAGAAACATTTTGACTCATGTCAGTAGAAATTAGGAGTAAATGTTTTGAGAGTAATGAAGAACGACTTATTCATCAATAATGGACCTGAAATGGACTCAAGATTAAATTCACTTTAAATTAAAATATATTATTATTAGCACTGCGTCTTGCTACCTGTTCGGGTTACACGCACTTACACTAATGTGTAATGGTAGGGTGATTGTGAGATGAAATGGAGGACCTACAGTTTAATGTGGAATCCCGGCCACGGTTGAGGCCTGGCATTCCCCACATTCACAAGTTGTGATCAATACACGTCTTGTCAGAGGTGAAGGAAGGGTTTGGTAATCAGATTAATCTGTGCCGGGACCGGGGGATTGAACCCCGGACCCCAGTACAGAAGTCCAACCCCTTACCCCTAGACCACCAGGTCAACCAATTAAACATAAATAGTTAAATAATTAAGTCAGGCAATTAAGCTTACACTTAAACATAGTTTGTGATATTTATTAATGTATATCGAGGATTGTGATATTTATAGTTCAGGGCTGCATAGAACCTGTCAGTCCACCCCTGAAAGTCGTTTTAGTAACTTTTGTAAACGTTTGAGATTGTCCTCCCAAAAATATTCTTACTATTATTTACATTAAAACTCTGTAACTTACTCCACTTCATATTGATTTGGGGTGATGATATCAGCCAGTGGGAGTATAGTGTCCCGGTAAATTGGCAGAAGCTCTTGAGGAACATACATGTGTCCATTGTCTCCCATGACTGGATCACAAACTTAAACATACATATTCAATACTGTTTTAACTGTGATGTTCAACGTGTTAAGGTCATGTTATGAGAATCTCAAATCTAGCTCATAGCTAAGACTTTCTCTCAATCATGTAGAAAATGTTTTGAGAGGAGTGTGCATGGGACAGCTTGGTAAAAGGTAGCTAGATCAAACAGGTGAGACAAACTTCAAATTGGGTAAATTGCCTAGATGCAAGGTCACACCTTCCAAAAGAGATGAGATCAATCCTCAAAAGTCCATCTGCGGGCTAACTCAAGTTACAGGTTTACTACTCGCAAGGGATAAAGTGTGTATTTGTGTGGAAATAGTTAAGTAAATTCAACTATACAATAGCGTGTTTTTTTCACCTAATTTGCACATTTGGTAAATGTTAAAAAATCATCAGGGGGACAAAAAAAATTAGAAGAGAAGAATTCACTTACAAATAGTTAAAAGTCATTCTTGTACAATTTTTGAGTTTAATAGAGATGATCATCAACTGTTTCCAACCTGTTGCTGAGTCAATTTAGTAAAATGTTTCAATCTTTCTCTATTCTTCCACCATTCTCCCTCATATAATTGCTTCCATTATTATCTTTTCACTTGAACACTTTCTGATTCCTACTCCTCCCATCTCTTTCTCGGCCTCCCCTGCGGTCTTTTTCATACATACTTCTTTTCCATAATTTTCTTTGGCATTCTCGCCTTCTCCATCCTGATTAAATGCCCATATCATCTCAATCTTGCTTCCTCTACTATCTCATATTCTTTTTATACTCCCACTCCTTCTCAGATAGCTTCATTCCTAATCTTGTTTCCCCTAGTGACAGCTAACATGCTCCTCACAAACTTCATTTCCATGGTTAATATAGATAAGCCTAATTAAAAACTTTGAGAGATTTAAAAAAGTAGACAGCTTTTTTTAAAAAAAAACATTGAGATTAGTTTTACAGTATTAATGTTGGTTAGATCTAGTTAAAATTATAAAAATGTATACTTGAGTGTATTTATAATTATTATTATTATTAGCACCGCGTCTTACTACCCGTTCGGGTTATACGCACTTACGCTAACGTGTAATGATAGGGTGATTGTGAAATGAAATGGAGGACCTACAGTTTAACGTGGAATCCGAACCACGGTGTGGACCTGGCATTACCCACATTCACAAGATGTCTTGTCAGAGGTGAAGGAAGGCTTTGGTAATCAGATAAATCTGAGCTGGGACCGAGGATTGAACCCCGGCCGCCAGTACAGAAGTCCGACACCTTACCCCTGGACCGCCAGGTCACCAGTGTATTTATAACTTTTGTTCACTAACCATATATTAGTTTAGGGTTAATCTTTCTCATATGCTCAACTAGCTGAGCTATTCGCTTTAGAAAAGATGGCGAGCCCACATATCCAGTCAAGAGGTGTGTATACTTGTCCAAGCCATTCTGGGACAAACCATCAGTGAGGTCATCTGAAAAAATACCATATATACCACTAAATTAAAAACTTCACTAATTTGGATTGAGTTGAAATATGTAGCTAATATTCAGCACTATAGAAAATTGGTAAAATATTAAATTTCACATTTGTTTAGTTATAAAGAATGCTAGCTTGTGATGTGACAGTACACAATATTATTTTTAGATTTAAATAGATTTGTGACCAAATATGTTAAAAGAGAGAGGCCAACAAGTAGATTCAATCTCTCCAAAGCCAGTATTCTGGAGATTAAAGACTACAGAATCTTTGACCCCTATATATAAAGTGTAAAGTGGTTAGGGATTCTTATCGTGCTCCCCCCCCCTTCCCCCCAACTGTGAACAAATATGGTATCATTTTTCATATAGGATGGATTAAATAGCAAAGCTATTATTTTGGTTAGAATACTATATTTAAATGAACTAAAACAGTAACTAACATATATAATAGCTTTATTATTTAATCCATCATGATATGTGGACCCATACACCTTATAAATTGTACAATTGGCAGCATAAAGTCCACTACCAAGTCAATGGTGGCTGTGTTATCTAATAGCTCATAAATATTAACTTAATTGATCACACATTTGTAGCCGACGATTTCCACACGTCCATCACAGACCCTGCTTTAAAAGAGGAGTGAAGAATGACCCTAGGAATATAACGACTCCTGGATAGCTCAACGGTAAGAGCATTGACATACTAAGCCAAAGGTTTTGGGTTTGATTCTCTTGTCCAGGTGTCATTTTTAAATTTACAGAATTTTCATTAGAGTTACAACACATCCTGATTTCCATTTGTATTTTTGTTAATCAAGTTTAGGCTTAATGTGTTTGTAAATAGCCTTCAGCATGTTTCTAAATATCTATTTTAGGCCTAACCTAATTTATGCTGAGCATAATTATTTGAATGTTTAGTTATAATAAAATGTGGGGTTCTATTCTAATTCTAAGTACTAATAGCCCAAACCATTGTCAAAGTTGTAAGCTACGTACATATATATATACCAAATTTAAATTCATTAACATTATTTTTAGTCTATTAAATTTTCAATTTAGTATTTCACATTCTTGTTAAGTCATTGTTAAAAACCAGTTTTATCCAAATTTATTACTATTAATTTTAACCTGAAAGCTAAAGGACTATTTGTTTTGTTTAATTTAAGTTTAGAATCAAGAAGCGGGGATAATAAAATCATGCAGAATAGGGGAAATTTAGAGGGAATTAGTGAGTGCTGGCCAGTCAGAGTTAAGAAGCTCTACTTTATGGAGAGGAAGAGGGAGGAGGTGAGCACGTTAGCGTGGTTTGACAGCAAACATTTGGATGAATACCATGAGGTCTTACAGATGCATGTTGTTTTATCTACTGCATTAAGTTTGTACTTAGTATGTACTATATACTTTTTCTGTATCTTAGGAATATTTATTTTACTATGTGATTTTCCTCCCTCATCCTAAGTCTCTTTAATTAATCGTCTGATGCAACACATAATGCTTTTTTTATTTCATTTCAACCTAAACATATTTTGATGTCAATTTTATCTTCCAGCTTCTTTGATTACAACATAACCAATCCAATATACAATGCCCATGTTACCCACCTTCACCATGTGAAAACTCCATGACTAACAGTAAGAGAGCTTTTTGTGCTCAACATTATAAAAAACTGACTAATGTGAATTGTATAAAATGAACTATTTCTTGTCAGACCACTCTTCTTGACATGAACAGAACAAGGATGGTTAGATGGGTGATTAGGTACAACAGGGCCAGCAGTCTGTAATGAGGTCCAGTAGTCAAGTGAGTCCAAATGTGAACCAGCAAGTCCTTGTCTGAGAAGTCTTTATGGAACTTGGTTCAGTGCAATGTGTTGTGTGTATGGACTAGTGTGTCAGGGAGCAGCATTGGGGTCATGTTAATGAGCTCTTTTGGAATTGAACATTATTAGTGAATCTTGTTTAATTGATTAAATATTTTTGGTTGATTTGTTAACTAAGTTTATTTAATTCTCTTTTTTGTGTTTAATTTATTTAATCAATCAATTAATTAATTATTACTTTTTAAATAACAAATTTCCAGTAAATTTGTGCCTAGTTCTGAGAATAACTTTTGTTTTGTTTTCAATAATCACAAGCTTGAGTATTTTGTGTGCATTTTTAATCAGTTATTTAACAAATAACATGCCCAAATAACCAAAAAAAGGACTCATGGTTTATATGGTGAGGTGTTGACAGCCCATGGTGTTCTATTCTGTTAATACATGTTGCAGACATAAGACATTACAATTCACAGCCACAGATAACAAATCCTTGGGGTAACCACTATGACTCTCAACTTGTTCCTGGATAGAGTGTGTAGTTCCTCACATAGCCACAGGGTGCTATCATCACATCTCCCCTCTAAATATTGAGACGGTCTACGGGTTTCCTGGACCGTTGACCTCTTTGAGCGGGAGTGGATGAATTGGGAGAAGAACCACCAAGTTGAGGTACTTCAATTGCCACCTCTGAAGGTGTTGGATGTTATTATTATTATTATTAGCACCACGTCTTACTACCCGTTCGGGTTATACGCACTTACGCTAATGTGAAATGGTAGGGTGATTGTGAGATGAAATGGAGGACCTACAGTTTAACGTGGAATCCGAACCACGGTGGAGGCCTGGCATTCCTCACATTCACAAGATGTCTTGTCAGAGGTGAAGGAAGGGTTTGGTAATCAGATAAATCTTTGCCGGGACCGAGGATTGAACTCCGGCCGCCAGCATAGAAGTCTGACACCTTACCCCTAGACCGCCAGGTCACCAAGGTGTTGGATGAACTGGTAGAATTGACTCTTCTTGGAGATGATGAGCTGTTATTTGCCAACTCATCTGGCTCTTGCTGGACCCAAGGACCATTTTCATTAAGTAGCTAGAGAGACTTTCGATTCCTTCTAAATTGTTCGTCCTCTGTTTGGATTATATATGGCCGTGGTGTATCATGTTTCTTCACTATAGTATCTTCCTGCTTCCGGTCGGTGATATAGACTTTTGTTCCAGGGTTCAAATTTGTGAGAGGCCTAACTCCATGTTGATGATCATAGTTTTCTTGTTGTTTCGACAGTCTGTTCTTCTGTGTGGAACAGCTGGTCCAAATTAACCGGCGAGGGAACGAGGTTACTTGGCAATGTTGGTATAAATCCCCTAAGTTTTCTCCCCATCAAGAGCTCAGCAAGGCTTTAACCAAATTCTAGAGGTGTGTAGCGCAGCATAAGTAAAGCTCTGTATGGGTCCTCGCTCTTTTCAATATAATTTTTAAAATTCTTTACTTCAGACTCTATAGAGCCATTGCTATGTTAGTACTTCAGGCTGGATGTAACAAGTTTAAAATTATAATCTTTAGCAAACTGGAAAAACTTTTCATTTATTATATTGTTTTGGATCCCTTGTGAGCCACAATCAGCTCTAATAATTTCAGGTACTCCATGCCTGGCTAGAATAGATTTAAGATGTTTTATGACACAACTAGTGAGACGCCCCAGCAAAGCAATTTCGGGATATATATATAGTAGTCAGCATCAAGTTAACGTTCAACTTCAAAAGATTCATGCCAATTGTTTGCCAAGGCTGCTCAGGAAACAAAATAGGTATTAAAGGTTCTGATTGATTTATCCTAAATTTGGCACACTTGGTACAGTTCTCAACAAGATCTCTCAGTTGTGTGTACAATCTTGGGCACCAAATGCTTTGTTTAGAAAGTGCTCTACATTTGGTAATCCCCTGATGACCTTCAAGTAGTTTATTAATTATTTCTTTCTGCATGCAATTAGGAATCATTAGTCTATTACCTTTTAGTAGAATGCCATCTTGTAGAGATATTTTGTTTTTATGTTGCCAATATGGTAAGTACATTTCCGGTATTTCTGACTTTAGAGGCCATCCGTCTTAGCAAGACTGTACGAGGTGGATACTAGCCTCATCCTTATGTAGATTCTGAACAATTTCTGCCAACTTAGCATCAGACGTAGGAAGACCACAGAAAACCTCTTGGATATATGGCATCACTTCTTCGGCTAGTTCATCTTCCCCAGCAAGTAGTGGCTGCGGATTGTGGGAAAGAGTATCAGCAATTAGTGGATTTTTACCAGCTACATGAACAATCTCAAACGAATATCGAGCATCAATTGAAGCCTAATTCTCTGTAGCCTAGGGGTTATTTAATCTAGGTCTTTGGTAGTGAAAATAGGAACTAAAGGTTTATGATCAGTCTCTATTGTTATATGAATGCCTGTAATACATCAGAAAAGCTTTCACATTTCCAAGCGAGAGCCAATCCCTCTTTCTCAATCTGTGCGCACTTTCTCTTAGCTTCACTGAGAATTCGAAAAGTGTAACTAACAGGTCTTAGAGATCCATCATCTTGGCGTTGTATTAAAACTGCACCAAGGCCATAGGATGATGCATCACCTGACAAAATAGTGTCATTATTGCACTTATATAAAGCAAGACTAGGTGGCTTTGCTATGGCTATCTTTATGTTTTCAAATGCTTGAGCCTGTAGACAATCCCCTAACCAGACAACGTTTTAGAGGAGAAGCTCATTAAGAGGTTGCGATAAGGTAGACAGATTTGGGACGAACTTGGCCAGAAATGTTACAAGACACAAAAATCCTATTAGCTCAGTTATATTAATGGGAGGTTTCAGTTTGAGAATAGAATCAACTTGCTTTTGGTCCGGAGAAACACCATTCGCAAATATATGGCCAAGAAAGTTTATTGTAATTTTCTGAAATTAACATTTTTCCTCATTTAGAGTCCAACCTGCTTCTTGCAGCCTAGAAAGGACCTTATAAAATCATGAGTCATGTTCCTCAATAGTTGACCCATATACTATAATATCGTCAAAATGGCAGACAACTCCCTCCAATCCTTCTAAATGCACACTGACCTTCTCTTGGAAAACCTCCGGAGCAAGGGATACCCCAAAAGGTAATAGAAGAAACCGATACCTTCCATACAATGTGATGAATGTGGTTAGAGCTCTGGAAGAATCTGTGAAGGGAACCTGCCAGAATCCTGAGTTGGCATCTAGTTTTGAGAATACCTTAGCCCCTTTTAGTTGACCTAGAGAATAATCAACTGCCGGCATAGGTAAAAGTTACCTTTCTATCTATATGTTGATTTAATTTAGTCACGTTAACACACCACCTTGGAGATCCATTGGCTTTTGGCACTTTAACCATGGGAGTACACCAGTCTGATGGCTTATCGACTTTTTCTATGACTTTATCCCTAACCATCCTATCTAGTTCTTTTTTAAGAACCTTCTTTAAAGGTAAAGGAACACTTGGGAAACACTAATAGCATTTGGTACAGCCCCTCTCTCTGTTTTATGTGGTATGGCTCTCGAAAGTTTCCTAGTCCTGTAAAAAGCTTAGGGAACACAGTTTTTGGAACAAAATTAGCTTTTCCTACTTTAGAAATCCTCTTCATAAGGCCTAATTTCTCACTAGTATAATGATTTAGAAGAATTCTATCTGCTCCTTGAAATACATAGAATATCTCAAAAAATATTTTTGTTTTTGTATTGAGTTTCCCTTGAATCCTGCCAATAGTTTTGAGCTGAGCGCCCCCTGGATTGATTAGGATTTTATTTCATGGCAAAAGTTACATATATTGTATGTACGTTTTCCAATTATTCATATCTGCGCCTGTATCAATTTTATCAGAAAGGTCTTTCCCACAGAATTTGGTGTTTACCAACCATTTATCATGCAAATAATTAGTTTCTGTAGAAGCAAGGCCGACAAATTCATCATCTTCATCTAACTCGTCCTCCGTGTCAACAGCATCAACTGATCTAAATCTACAACATTTGCATTAGGCCCTTTATATCGACACTGATGACAGCACTCCTAGCAGGACATTTGGTTCTAGGGTGTTCAGTAATACTCCCACACCAAAAACATGATTTTCTAGTTTGGCTTTTATCTTTGTTAGAAAAAGTGTTCCTACTATAACCAAAAAAATATTTCACTTTTTTTTAGGTTTATTTGTAGCATTAACCTTGTCAGCTGCAACTTGACTAGCTCCTGTTAAGGTTTTCTGCTGTTTTTTCAATTGCTCAGATTGTATAGCAGAATTAACAGCTGTTTCCAGAGTTAATTTGGCATTTAATTGTTTAAACGAGAGATTTTTTATATATATAATACCAACTACGACTCTATCTTTAATGACTTTGTCATAAAAAGTGACAGGAAAGTTGCTATCTCGAGTAACAGTATGAAGATTTGTAGCATAATCGCTTACTGACTTGCCCTCATGTTGGAATCTAGTATGGAACCGTGCTCGTTCAAAGATTATGTTTTTGGTGGGAATAAAATGGCTGTCAAACTTCTTTTGATTGGCTGATGATAGCTTGAACGATAAAAAAATAGTTTCAGCCTGAGGGCCCATCAAATAAATCAAAGGATTTACCTGATCTTCTTCCTCCTTTATCATACCTGAAACGCATAAAACGATCTTTCCATGATTTCCATTCCAATGTCAAATTGAGATAGAAAGGGTTTGGAGCCGGTATTTGATACACAGGAGCTGACATATTGGAACTGGGTCCTTCATCTATGTTGGAACTGTTCACTTCACCTCAGTTACACTTAAATATAGCACAATTTTCTACCACTGCCACCATGTGATATTACAGCAAAAATTGTCAAATATATAACATTCCAACTCGGTACAAGATGAAGTATATTCTGTTAATATATATTGCAGACATTAGACATTACATTACACAGCCACAGATAACAAGTCCTTGGGGTAACACCTCTGACGCTCAGCTTGTTCCTGGATAGAAAGTGTAGTTCCTCATATATATATATTATTATTATTAGCACCGCGTCTTACTACCCGTTCGGGTTATACACACTTACGCTAATGTGTAATGGTAGGATGATTGTGAGATGAAATGGAGGACCTACAGTTTAACGTGGAATCCGAACCACGGTGGAGGCCTGGCATTCCCCACATTCACAAGATGTCTTGTCAGAGGTGAAGGAAGGGTTTGGTAATCAGATAAATCTGTGCCGGGACCGAGGATTGAACCCTGGCCACCAGCACAGAAGTCTGACACCTTACCCTTAGACTGCCAGGTCACCCATAGTTCCTCATATAGCCGTTGGGTTCTATCATCACACATGGCCCGCTGATCATGTTTCGATATTACATGTCAGACATTTGTTAAAATTGAAAGTTAAAAAGAATAGCTTTTGTCATATAAAAATAGGAAAAATGAGTGAAGTTTGACAAAAAAATTGTTAAAAATTTAATAAAATATGTTATAAGTTCAATGGAAATTATTTAATTTGCTGTAACTTATCTCACTTAAATCTGAAAATGTGTATGAACCCAAATAAAACATTACTACATTACTATGTTACTACAGTTTTTAGGAGTAGGCCTATTAAGAAAATTCAATTGCAACATTTTCTTAACACCTTTAAAAAGAATATGTGTTCTTGATTTTGCTAAATCTCACCTAATTCATGCTCATTCAGGATTTGTCCCTTCCATACTTTGTATCCAGTGTGATTGGAAAATTGAACAGAATTTATAGCGTCCACTTCAAAACCCAAAACCTGAAACATATTAGCATGATACAAACTTTCAAATACTTTATCATAAATTCAAGATTTTTTTTTTCAGGTGAAAATGAAGTGAAATATGAAGTAAATATTTTAACATACAAAAGTTAAACATCTTAAATGATAAAAAGTACAGCCTTAATGGAAAAGAAACATCATTTTCATTTAGCCACTACCTCAAGTTACACTTATAAGGCTTCTGGCTATTGTTCTCTCAGACACATGCCATTTACTTGAAAGGCTTAAAAGTTTTGTTTTGTACACCCAGTCAAGCCATTTGGGTTAAGAAACATATACACATTTAGGTAGAGGGAAAGTGGGAAACAATTTAAGGAAAACTATCCTAAATAGGCCTACACCAAATTCCAACGTTAATTTTCTTGCCATCAACAATCCAATATATTGTGAGAATGAAGCCTTTGACCATATGTGACCATCAAAACGATCGTTAAAAGAAAGTAAATATAGTATGATTAGCTAAATGACAATGAGAAAGAGTGAAACAAAAAAAACTGCAAAATTGATGTGATAAAGGCTACCTAACCTTAAGTTTTATGAAATCTTAGTTTGTTGACAATTTTTTTCCCACACCACGTTAGCTATTATAAAAAAAAAAGTTGTAGAGGCCTACTATATAAATGATTGTTATATTTTTCGGTGGTTTGTTAATATAATGAATATAAAGTGTTAGATAAAATTATAATATGGATACACTATTGTCATGATTATCCTGCCCTCTGTGTTATACAGGGTCTAGTTCTCGGTGTTAACATGTGCATTTTAATATAAAACAATATCCAATATAAAACATTTACTGAATTTATAATATAATCCATTTGACGCTCTATTTTCCTTTGTTCTTGTTTTGTAGCCATGTTCCATTTCCAAAATAAAGTACTGTAGGATAAAGATATTAAAATTTTATTTCTTGTTTAATTTTTACCATCCCCCTTCAATTACTGTATAGGCCCCCTACTGAAAATTGTTTACACTAAGATTACATATTATCCGGCTTGGAACACCATCACTCTAGGCTGGCTAATCGCGACTCTAGCATAAGTTAATGCTAAATTTAAGTGTGATAATGTCATTCCTCACAAGTTATTTTTTATCTGTAAGTTAGGTTAGTTGTAAATAAGAATATTTTATTAACTTTTCTAATTAAAAATACTGTGAGTTAAAGAACATTTACATTTTCTTTTAAGAAACCACATTTTTACAAAATAATATTACCTTGCATCATTATTAATTACAGAAAGACACAATAAAAAAAGTCTTTAACAGATTAACAAATTATATATTTACAAAACACTAAAAATAATCTCATGGTGTTATTAGTGACAAAAAAAGTAATACATAAATATATTTTGATTGGATGATTGATTGATTAATTAATTTTAAAAACTGCCCCCGCTTTGATGGCCGCATAGTATAAGGTGTCATTCTCACAACAGAGTAGACTGCAGGTGATGGGAAGACCATGTATTGAGGGTGTTTTTTCCTTAATGGTTTTCTACTTTCCCTTTATGCAAATGTGGGTACACTCTCTAAATTTAACCTACTCATCCCTAACACATTATAGTAATTAGTACATAGGTGTATAAAACAAATTGAAGATGATTAAAATGTCTTAATCAAATTCATGGCCTCTTGGTTACAATTTATTGCCAAAAGATACACCCATGACAACTTTCCTTAGAAATAGCTAGTAGCGAGAATCGCTAAATATATTATTCAAACCAAAATTGTATTTTAATTGAATTTCAATAGACTTGGATGGTTGTATTAAGCTTGGTTGATTAATTTATTTTATTATGAACACATAATATTATTTTTATTCAATTATTATGATTATATATGTTTTAATGAGGATTAGGATTTATTAGGTTGACAATAATGTAGCCTTTTTTTTAATATGTCTTAGTTGCATAGTTTGAGTTTATGTTTAAGGGGGTTAAACAAAGCTATCCTATGTGTGAGAGATTGAATAATATTACTCAATTAATTGAAAGATCTAAAATCTGGGTTGGGTCAAGGGACTAATGAAATAATATTTCATTTGCAAGCTTTGAATTTGTTATGAAAAAATGCAGGATGTTCAAGTGTGGTTGCTGTAGAGTTTTGTGTGTTGAGTCAAGCAAATATTTTCAAAATGATGTATTAAATATACAAAGACATACAGCTGACTTTATTTGTATATAAAATTAATTATAACTGTGTTAAGTAAAAAATTTGTTATTTACCTTTTTAAAAAATAAAGTGTAAACATTCTTGATCCAACCCAGCTTACATTGGGTAAGACAGGAAATAAATATTTATGATCAATTTAAATACTTTTTTCTGTGTTACTGGCACACAGATTTCATCATTCTAACCACAACATGCATTATCTAATGCAGGCCCGTACCCAGATTTTTTTTATTTTGTGGGGGGAGGCTCATTATTCAAATGAGTAGGTGGGTTGCAAAACTGTCCTTTTTCAAAAATTAAAAAAAATTAGGTGGCTATTGATTGAGTTTTATTTGGTACTTCTGCTTGTAATAAGATGTATATAGAGGGCAAAAACTGTCTCGTTCCCTATTAGATTTAGCTTCAAAATATGACGTTTTCTGCAAAACTGTCCTTTTCCAGCTCCCTGTTAGGTGCAAAACTTTCCTTTTCCAAACCTACGGTTTGTTAACAAAACTCTCCTTTTCCAATATTCAATATGGCTATTGATGCTGTCTTACATTTCAAAACAATCTTTCTCCTTGCCTGCATAGACTATGAGCTTATTACTGCTTTTTATTGCTTTTAATATAAATTTTTGTGTAGTTGGCTAGCTGTAATGATTCTAAATTCTTTTCTTTCTCCATTGCAAGTTAATTTGTCTTGAAATAACTAGTTTGTACAGCAATAATTTTAGTTTGTTTGACAAGAGTAATGATGGATAGCGAAGAAAATATGTAATTATTGAAGCTACACCAGAAAGAAGCAGAAAAAGAAAATGGTGTGAGAAAACATGAACCCGGGAAAGATCTAAACAATCAAGCTAATAGCTAACCTAGAAACTTTAATGTTTGGTATGATAGGCTTATGCAGTAAATAACATTTGGCTTAGCCTATGTTTACATCTTATATTGTTTTCCTTATTATTTTCTTTTTTGTCGGAGCATTGTAAAGAACTGCATGTGTGATATGTTAGTTATAATAGTGTTTGTTTGTTTGTTTGTTTCAGACATAAATCTAGATCCTTGACAAGAATTCCGAAATGTGGACACAATACAAAGTCATTCAAATTCAGTAGTACTATTGGAATGCAAGATATCCGGCGCTTCCACCATGCTTTTTTACGACAATTCAACTAAAGTGGCTCAAGATTGTTTTATATTAAATTATACTATTCAGAGTGCACCAAAAAGAACCTCTCAAGCAAAGTCTGCAAACAGTGCTCGGAAAACATCAGCTAACAAATATTATATAAAAACTAAACAAGGACCAATCCAGATATGTGCCCAAGCTTTCCTTTCAATATTAGGAATATCAAAATACCGTGTACAAAACCTGTGTAGGAAACATCTGAGTACAGGAGCTAGTCCTAAAGAAAAAAGGGGAGGGGACAGACACACTCAAAAGTATGAAACAAGGAAAAAATTAGTAAAAGAGTTAATGCAAGGATTGCAGCCAGTTGAAGAACATTATGCCAGGGGAAACTAAGCGTCAATATCTCGATTGTAACATGAACATTAAAAAGCTCCAGCGAGCTTACAATAACTGCCATGACGTTGAACATAAAGTGAAGTACCACTTCTTCAGACATATTTTAACTGTGACTTTAATTTCAGTTTTGGTACGCCTGTCACCGATGCATGCTACACGTGTCTGCAACTTAAAAACCAAATGAAATTTGCAGCTACAGGTAGTCGAGATAAAAATGATTTTATGATTAAATTGAGGGTTCATAAATTAAAAGATGTATCATTTTACCAACAGCTCCAGGAGAAACACAATGAAAAAACAGTTGTTTTCACATATGATTGCCAAAAGAATTTAGTTTTACCCATAGTGCCAGACCAAGCTGCCTACTACAGTAGGCAGCTGTACATGTACACCTTCACAGTATGTCGTGGACATTCCAAATCACTTAAAAACCAAGATTATGTTACAATATATCACTGGCTTGAAAATGAATGATACAAGGGCTCAAATGAAATCACATCTACATTGCTTGATACGTTGAAAACCACAGATTTTTCTATTGATGGCATAGAGTATATCCGACTCTGTTCAGATGGTTGCCCTGGGAAAAATAAGAATAGCACAGTCATTGGGTCCGTTTTGAAGTGGTTTAAAGAGAAGTGTTCAAAGGGAATAAAACAACTTGAATTTTTGTTTCCAGTGGTTGGGTACTCGTTCATACCACCTGATAGTGTCTTTGGAAGAATTGAAAAGGTAATAAGACGTAAAAAAACAATTATCACCCCAGATGAATATATTGATATTTTTAGTTCATTTGGAAGAGTAAAGCACCTTGGCTCTGAAGTTCCTGTTTGTGATTGGAAGTCTGCTGTGAAAAATGTACTGAAGCCTACATCACAGTGGTACTTCAAGTTGTTTGTATGCAAGAGGATTATATTTACAAGGAATACAAATGGACAGGTGCGTGTGAGAGGAGAACCCCACTACAAAAGTGACATCGGAACCGACTTGCCAATCCTAAAGAGAGGAGTGACTGTAGGAAACATGGTACCTGATCATCTGCCAAACATAGTTCCTGTAAAATAAGCAAAACTAAAAGATGTGGATAAACTTCTATCTAAGCACTTTGGTGAAGGGTGGAAAGACATGGCTAACCTCAACTACTTTAAAATTGTTATTTATTCTCAATCTGAAGATGTACAGCATATTGAAGTGAACCAAGACGAAGAAAACGTTGAAGAAATAGACGATCTATTAATATAAATTAGCTTTACCGCTTTATTTGAAAATAAGTAGAAGTAAACAGACAATAACCTCAAATGAGCAGATTAATATTCCTGAAGATGTATAACAAATTGAAGTTGTAACGACTCGGGATCCTTTGCACCAGGAACTAATACGCATTGACATAGTACAAAGTGAACCAAGATGAAGAAAACATTGAAGAGATAGGCGATCTGGTTAATATAAATATATTTTAACTCTTGATTCACAAATTAGTCTTCTTTTGATTGAATAAATACTAGTAAATTTGTACGAATAAATTGTTATACCTAGCACTTATGTTTTATTTCAAAACTGCCATATTCTAATGTGTGTACCTGCAAAACTGCCCTTTTCCAGCGGAACACTGCAAAACTGTCCTTTTCCAAAATATAGTTCTCATTATTATCCAAATCGTATGGTCAATATTAGTGAAATTTACCAAATTGGCCCAGGTTGATATACTTTAATACCAGGTAAAGTTTCATAAAAAAAATCTAAACATAAATTAACATATTACAGTTTTTTATGATTTACTCAAAATTCTACTATAATGGATAAGGGCAGTTTTGCAACCCACCTACTCAAATATTGTTCGACGATGATGGTCATCTCAAGACCAAACAGTGGGAGGACGAATCTGACCTGCACGCAGATAAAAATATATCAAAATCTTGTACAAAAAATATTGAAGTAGACCCCTTTTTCACTCACTAATAATTGATATAGGCCTATGTTTTATGGCTTATAATAATAACTTATTAATTAGGCAACTGTAGGCTGCAGATCATGTGACTTTAGTCTCCAGTGCTAACAAACGTGATAACTATAAATTGATCACATATCAAAAGGTTTGAAATAACCTGAAAACAACTAAACACATTTGAAGGAAATAATGGAATAAATTTACACTCTTGAAACCAAAAATATAGTTTACACACAAGTGTTTAACTGTCAAGTTTCACTAAAAATAAGTTCATAATTTTTAATAATAATTCTTGTGTAGATTTAAAGGGAGAGGGGGGGGCTGAATCCACCCCCTAGATACATGACTTTGATCAAATCCAATCACATAGAATGTGAGGGGTATGTTTAAAGAAAATGAACCACCATTCGGCTCAATAAAAAGAAATAACCAGTGTAGACCCCTACTAGCGTAATTCGAACCTGGGATTCCTGAGTCAAGTCATCCCCGGATGTTTTCACTCTTTGGATATTGAGATAGGGTTGAACGTATGATATGGCGGTATTTGATAGGGAATACAATTACAATAAATCAAGAATATTGTCTTTAACAAACTTATGGCAGAGAAAATGTTTTATAAAGTTCATCCAGACTACCCCCAATAATGCCTTTCATATTATGCACCTTTGGATCATTTTAGTGGCTTAGAGCAAACCTAGTTTAAGTCTAGGTACCCACAATAAAAACTTTTTCTCACACACACTATCAAGGACTTGTTCTTAGGCACTCTATTTTCCTTAATAAACATGAGTTAGCCTATATATATATTATTATTTTTTAATATTTCTTTTTAACTAACCTGTAATGGAAAAGTAGCACTTTTGTTCCCAACATATCCAGAAACAACATGACTTTGAATTGAAAGAACTTTTGGGTAGCTGTGAGCCATTCTGGTGATTAAATGAAGAGGGAAACTTGCCGACAAAGCATAGTCCACTTTAACCAGAATAGCAGAGATAAGCATTTATGGTGAAAGACCTGCTGAAGTCGAGGTTATGTAATGCAATCAAAAAGTCATTTCATTTATAACCTTATAGTCGGATCGTCTTAGGAACGTTAAAAAAACAGATTTTTTTTAATAATAACCATTATTATTGAGCCGCGATAAGTAACAGCTATTAAAATTGACAATATCAAAATGACATGCATAAAACATGGCTTGACGTATGCGTAAATGAACATTTATTAATTATATAAATGTAAGGTAGGCTCTTTTGCCAGTCCTTCCATAAATTCTTCGCCCTTTCGATAATGCTTTTGTTTTCCCTTTTTTTTTTTTGCTCCGTGACTTTATAAATTAAATACTCCACTAAACTAAGACATGGCGAAAGGAATTCCGGTTAGATCATATTATTATAGAGAAGTGTCGTTCATGAAAGAAACAGTAAAAAGAATTAAACATCCGGATCTTGGTTTAAATGAACCGTCGTTCATTTGCTATATTTGTTTTCGGTCTGCTCATAGTCATAGATAAAGGCTGGGTCTGCTAAAATTATATGGTCTGCTTCTGCTCTCAGTTACTTCCATTAGTTCCATAGATAAAGAAATGTATTGAGGATCGATATTTGCGCCAGTGCTAGCGGTGTCTGGTTGCAGAACTAATCATTGAATAAGTGGGGTATATAAATTCAAATAGAGAGTGAAGATTATATAAGAGAAGAATCCTTGATTTGATTTTCTCCTTTTTTTTTTATTTAACTTTTTAAAATATCTTTTATGGTTATAAAAATCTAAATTAAATCAGGTTTTTAGTAACCTTTATGTTTGGTTGTTTTAAAAATAAATTTTCTGAAATAATACCTGAATAAAAAAACTTTAAGATATTGTTTTTTCAAAGTAAACCAATTAGGTATTTCACTGCAATATGATTAAAATATGAAACTCTGAACACATCTTTATTTAATTTGAAAATAACCCTTTTGTAGAAGGTAGAAAAAAAACTTTGTCAAATCAGCTCTTAATACAAAAATTAGATTTATGATGATTGGAATGGGCAAAATTATAATAACAACTAACATATATTTATATTTTATCAAATAAATATTTTATTAATACATAGCTTTAATAGGCGGAATAAAATATATAGTTAACTTTTGTTAATATTAGGCATCCTATAATTATATAACATATTGTGTAACATTACATTACATTATGTTACAACAGGACCCGCCCCATGCTGACATTTATGCATAACTCTCTGTAATTCATACTACCCGCTCCAATTATACCGACAGTAATATAATCCCTACAATAGTAATCTTCTTTATAGTAGTTCACGTAGTTAGGTACAACATAATAAAACAATAATATTCTTTCTACATAATCAATTTCAACATAATCAAACTGTTCATCGTGTACTTACCGATTGAATCTTCTGAAACTAGCTACCACCAAGACGGGCCTACACCTGTCATTCTAAATCAATGAGTGGGCCGAGCGAACTACGATGTTCCAACAAGAAGAAGTCCACTACGTCCTGTTCAACTAAAACGTAATGGGCCGGCCAGTATTGGACACGACTAGAGAATGACTATTCACCTATTCACCTGCCCTCTGATGGTAGAGAGATGTACTACTTTCAAAACATCAGGTGATGGAAGAAACAGTTTTGAAAGTCGGATGGAGCCATGACAACAAATGGTCTACGTGATCATCCAAAGCTTCGAGTAGGCCGTATTGACGTCAAAATCCGTGTGTTCAATTCTCCCCCCTTGATTCTATTGCGACGAAACCCACTATATATTGTGATGTGTGTGTATGCTAAAAGGACTATTTTATTTCAACGCTTGACCAAGGAACATTGTCCTGGACCTAGACAATGTCAGGATAAAACATTTATATATTATATCTTCATCGAAATCTTAACTATGGCGTTTTATTTATTGGACTCTGATTTAAAATTAACTCTTGGTGTCAGCCATGTTAGGTGTTGTAAATTTTCTATTATCTAAATCTATTAATTTTTACCTGATCATCAAATTTGATATGAGGCTCTATATTTTGTCTGTCACCACTTGGGTGCTAGAGTCCTTTCGAGTATTAAATCTTTTAGATAACCACAATTGTTAATTGACTTGGAGTTGAACTAGATAAATGTAAATTGTTTTGAAATTGTGGATAATAGTAATTATTTTGTAAACATTAAGGTAGCGTTTCTTATTTGCATTTTGAAATATAATTAAATGTAAAGTAATTTTCTGGTCATTTTGATTAATTATGAAATTAATTAACTTTAGTATATTTTCTAATCTTTTTCTAAGGTTTGCTTCTTATATGATGTTATCATTATTATTTTCTAGTAGGGTTATTGTTTTCATTTCCTAATATTGTGTCAGGATCGAATAGTCCCGTGGGAGTTTGATTAAAGTCTGTTAGCCAAACTCTCGCGTAATTTAAAGTTTCTTATTGAAAGATAACGTTTTTGAAGTCTTTATTCTTTAGTATGAAATAGACACTTTGGTAACATTTTGAAGATGCCCATTAGGCCCTTATTTAGTCTTTATGTATTATTCTGATGGATATTAATATTGTTTTTTATTTATTGTACTAAATTCAACGTTACGGGTTGTTCTGTCTCTTCTAGAATGACCCATTTGAATATTGGATCTATTTACGAGTTTTATAATTCTCTCTTAAGTTATCTGCGCAACTTAAAGATATGAAGTTATTATCTATTTGTTTGGTTTTCAACACATCTCAAGTTTTATTAATGAGACCATGTAAAGTTTTCTGCTCTAATGTTATTGTTTTGAATAAACCGTTCATAATGTTGCTTTTAAATATTGCTAATAATTTCCCTTGTCACTTGTTCCATAGCTTACTCCCGCTCCCTTTTATTTTATTAATGGTCGTAAATAAAAGGTAACAGAGTGGGGTTTCAACAATTGTTTTATTTGTTTGCAAAAGGTGTACCTATATTGCTCAAAAATAGTTCTCACTCGAGGACTATGAAATCAACCCCTTAGGTCTTAATAGTAAACCTAAATACTAATTGAAGTTTATTATTTTACAAAATATGAACATTCTCCTAAATAAAACCATTCTAGTCAAAAGGTAGTTTCTGGCTGGGGTTGAGACGAAAATATTTTTAGGGGGTAAATTAAATAAATGACCTTTTCTTCCACAAAGAAGTTTCCTTTTCTTCCAAGAGATGGTAGCCTCCAGAAATGCCTGGTCCATGTACCGTTGTGTCTAGTTAGATGGCGTAGTCAAACAGCCACTTACAATTATTTGTCATGGAAATAATTGAATTTGAACATATACTTTTTAAATGAAGGGGAAATTTTCTGCCGGTAAAATTCCGTGATGCCTATAATAAATATTACAAAACAGTTGAAATACTATAAACATAATTTAGACTAAATTTATCTCCTGAAGCATTTAAAAAAATTCATATTGGTGTGAAAAGTTTTTTGCTATAAAAAAATTGAAAATGCGTCTTAAAGTCATTTTCCTTCCATCCAACCTTAATAATAGAAATATTATATTTGAGTGACGTTTCAGCCAAATAATTATTTGATCAGGCACCATACAAACCTCTTGACAACAAACTGCTCGACAAGCGATACAAAATTATTTGGAAGGCTGGGTGGGTCAAGTGACTGACACAACTTATACCAACTGCTAGACAAGCTTATGTATAGGACTACAAAGTGATAGACAACCAAGCGATCAACACAAGAGAACAAATCTGTAAAAAGACCAACTGAAAGACACCCAGAAACGACATGGACCAAGTGATCGACACGAGCGGGATCATATGATAGACAAGCTCCCATAGACAGCCTAACGGCCGACACTAGAGGACCAATTGCTCGACCAACATCAAGATGAATCCAGTTAATTGTGGCTCAAGTGACAGACAAGTTATTTCAAAACTAACAACAATGAATGGGGTGGATCACTTTCTCCTCTAACCTAACCTAACCTTAACAGACTTTCAATAACACAAGAGTACCTTATGTCCCTGTAATTGTCATTCTGCCCCTTGTAGCACCTCTCCTTGCAGCCCCCCTCCTCCCTTGAATATATATTCCAGCCTCCATCCCATACTCTCCTCCAAGCCTTCATTCTCTTATATTACCATCTCCACCAATCGCTCTTCTCCCCTTCTCCCAGTCTCCTATCCCCAGCTTTGATCTGCACAACTTCCAGTCCCCATCTTGTACTCTTACCTCCTTCCAACCCTACGACTTCCTGTATCCATCCTTAGCAAGAGGTAGTCTGGCTCATGGCTCAATCGTGACCATGTTGATCACATCCAGCTCCAATCCATCCTCTTACCACCCACCCCGCTTACCAGCCGGTCCTTAAACCTTGACAGCGTTGATCTTGTATCTTAAGCGATGTAACCATCATCTTACCACCCGCTCCCTCATACCTGATGGCTTAGATCTTGTACCTTAAACGATGTCCTTACTGCTTACCACACGTCCTTCAAAATATTTTGCAACAGTTTGAAACGGTATGAAATAATTGTGCATCATTCTTCACCCAACACCTTAAACGTTGAGACCATTCATCGGGGTTCGATCCCATTCGGTTGACTGAAGGTGGATTTTCATAAATGGTTTTCCACACTCACCCCACGAAAAATCGGGTGCAGTTCTTCTAAATTAAACCTTACTCAACCCTAAACATATTAGCGTAGGTAGTATGTAGGCGTATAACTCGAACGGGTAATAACTATCTAGTAGGTATAGCACGGTGCTAAAAATTAAAAATATGTATCACTATATATACAGGCTAGATATTAAAATGATCTCTTTGAAAAACAATAACTATCCTCTTTACTGTCGATTATTACCAGTTACTAATTTTACTTACTATTTTAAAACTGTTGTCAAATTTCAAGTTTTAATAAAGGCCACTAAGGAATTTTTATTCAATGGTTTTCAACTCTTTCTTCATGAAAAAGCGGGTATATTTTCTCTAAATTATACGCTCCTCACCTCTAATCTATTAATATACAAATAAGATAGTTCATACGTGTGGACCAGCGCTCAATGTTCTTTAATGTTGTAGCCAGCGTTGCTGAATTTGTTGCATATTTCATGATTCGCTAGTTTGTTGCATATTTCATTATTCGCTAGTTTCACTTGGTTATTTCCACCCCTATTCCCACTCACTCAATTCGGCGTACCTGCAGATTTCTTGGAATTAGCCACCCCTCTACCCTCTTTCTACTCCCAAGTAAACCCTCTTACACCTGTTGTGTACTACTCCTCAAACTGTGGTCGTTGGATTCCAATCTCTATCACAACTCGGTGAACCTCTCTTGCTCGGTTTTGTTTGAATATGAACTCGTAAAAAAAAACCTGTGGAAAGTGATTTTACTGCGCGACTCTTCATAGATAATAAGTTAATAATGTTCTCTGTGTGTGTTTTTATTTAATATAATATGTACGTACTCATTAAACGCGAGTGTTTAGGGGAGCTCCTCACGCAAATTAATATTCTTAAGAAGACCATACTCGGATCAAGAAGATCAAGACCATCGCTCCCAGGTATTCTCGGATCTCCAGTCAACGACACCCCTCAAAGGTAGGCTCTACACAATACACCTTTTTTCTAAATCAACTTTCAACTACCATCTCTGTTTTAGTATACCTAAAACTGGTCCTACGAAATCAAATTACTTTTTTTGTTAGTCTTAACTACATTAAAGAGACAGATCGTTCATACAGAATTAATTGCGACTGTTCAATCCGTGATATTCTTTTATAAGGTCATCATTATGTTGAGTTATTTTCACCTACATTTTCACTTTAGCAAACCCTACAAAAATATGTCAAGAAGTGTGAGGTT